>JANJGK010003382.1:62500-89342 GCA_039081455.1 Macrobrachium rosenbergii
TATACATATAAATATATATATTGTATATACATATATATATATATATATATATATATATATATATATATATATTTATACAATTACAACCTCTGGTTGGTTGGAGAGCTGCTTGAACAGCCAGTCACCCCAACCAGCTGCAATGATAACGGTTGTGAATATTGACACAGAACAAAATTCACGTTGAGGAGCACAGGAACTATTATTAAAACATTATATTAACATAACCTTGAAATATGAAGTTAATCAAACCACTGACAACGCTTTTTATTTTCACAGGAATCTCTTAGAAGCAAGAGCCCGTGCTGTGCAAGACCAGACAAATCTGGCAATAGCATCATCAAAAATGCCTCAGCCTCAGGAAATCTGGTTGATTCACTTCCAGATCAACACAAAAGAACCTGATTGTCGGCTTCGTTCAAGTAAGTGGTCCATTTTTATAAGTTTCTCTCGTCATAAATCAGGTCTGTCTTCTTTTCTGATCTGAGGAACGGCTCGACCTCACTTGCTAAGTAACTAGGAAACCTTTTTTTTACAAAGTTTATAGACGCTTCATGTGGTTTGTTTCCTCTCTCTCTCTCTCTCTCTCTCTCTCTCTCTCTCTCTCTCTCTCTCTCTCTCTCTCTCTCTCTCTTTCTCTCTCTCTCTCTCTCTCTCTCTCTCTCTCTCTCTCTCTCTCTCTATATATATATATATATATATATATATATATATATATATATATATATATATATATATATATATATATATATATATATATACATATATATATGTATGTATGTATGTATGTATGTATGTATGTATATATATACATTTTATATATATATATATATATATATATATATATATATATATATATATATAATATACATATATTTCTGACTCACATCAGAGTCGAACGTAGGTCTTTCAATTGAAAGACGAGACCGCTGCCAACTAAGCCACACAGCAGCCTCATCTTGCAATTGTGTATTGATTATTTCTATATACATATATATACATACATACGTATATATATACATATATATGCACACACACACACACACACACACACACACATATATATATATATATATATATATATATATATATATATATATATATATATATATATCTTCTTCTTCTTTTTCTTTTAACGTGCTTTTATTCCCATTTTTGTATGGGGTAAGCACGGTGCCTTCTTTTGAAGGACTTTTTGATTTGGCTTTGGGGTATATATATATATATATATATATATATATATATATATATATATATATATATATATATATATATATATATATATATATACATTTACATACGCAAAATTTATTTTGTCATAGCACATAGCCAAAGATACACATTTAAAACCCACAAATCATTCAGACCTCAACCATTCTGTTTACATTAAAATTTCCCTATAATCCGTGAGGATATCAGAACAAATCCTTACAATACCACAGATTATCCAGATGTCACTGAATTTATGAAAAATGCAGATGATGATGTGCCTGAAACATGACATGCCTTCTTAGAACTAGTTGTTCAAAAAGAAAAAAAAATGATAGGGGAAAATTACAAAAGAAGTGTACAGCAATTGCACATGCAATAATTTCTGCAACACGTCCCCGATCATTTTTGTCCCGCCTATTGCTTGGTTTGGCAGGATATTTATTTCGGAAAACTCGCTCTAGAACCATTGTTAACACAGTATCAAACTTTGGATTTTGCTCTGCCTATAGTGATGTCTCACTGTTTGAGTCATCGGCTGCAATTTCTTGAAAACCAGATGTGGAAGGAGATTCATTTTGTCAGTATGTTTTTGATAATGCAGACTTCAACATTCAAACCTTGTCTGGCAAAGGAACATTTCATTCAATGGGTGGAATAAAGTGCATAACTCCATCAAGAACTGCAAAAACTCAGGAAATAAATAAATTGAGAAGTATCCCATCCTCAAATGGGATTGCTGCAGCTGGAAACATTAAAATAAGAAAGTTTGAGGGCAAACAAAAACAAAGTTTGAATGCCTTACAACTGGAAAATGTGTGTAACAGGGAAGATGTACATTATGTTTCAACCCCAGCACCAAAGGATGTTTTGTGGATGTATGGAAAATTTCTCCAAACCCCTTCCTTCCCATCATGGCAAGGTTTCATGGAGGGTATAACCTATGCTCATTCTTATGAGCAGTCAAACATTCTTGCACTGCCTTTCATAAGCCTACCACCAACTGAGTACAATACGGTGCTAAGTGCTTTAAACTATGCTGCTGAGGAAACAAAAAAAAACAAAGCAAGTGATATGCTTTGTAACTTTTGACCAGCCACTCTACATCAAAGCCAAGGATATAGTTTCCTCCAATCCAGATGGTGAACTTAGCAATATAATTGTAAGGCTGGGAGGATTTCATCTCCTTATGTCGTATCTTGGGTCCATTGGATACATCATGGATGGTAGTGGGATTTCAGAACTATGGTCCACTGTTTATGGTTCTTCATCAGTACCACACATGCTGTCAGGACATGCATATGCTCGAGCTATTAGAGCTCACATGCTGACATACTGTGCATTGGCGAAACTCATGCTTCAAGAACTTACTATTGATGATAACGACAGACAGCATGTAGAACAACTTCTTTCATCATTCAAGACTCATCCTCCATCATTTCATCGTTATAAAGCAAAGCGTAAGGACAAAATGATTTTTTTTTAATATTGGCGAAAATGAGTCGACTACTTTCGACCTCATTTCCGCAAAAACCGTAATATTTAGAGCTAAAAGACATAGAAAAGAAGTTGTGGAGAATTTAATTTTCTATTTTTTTGCTCCATATACCTTTGACCCGTCCGATGCACCGTTTTTGAGAAAAAAATGGTAAATATGAGGAGAAGTACCCTCCAAAGGGGGGTTTTCCCCCCAAAAAAGGGAGAAGCACACACTTGATGGAGGGGAACTCTTTAGATCTTTGTTCTATGGCCCTTGAAGAGTCTTCCTGCCAAATATAAAAAACTTATGATTTTTTTCCCCTAAAACTGCTAATTGGCCTGGACTATATGGTATTCTTGGTATTCAGTGCTATTCTGGGGTGTTCTGGGTAGGCCTATTCAATGGTATTCTGGGAATATTCTGAGTGTTCAGTGGTATTCTGGGGTATTCTGGTATTGAGCAGTATTCTAGGGTATTCTAGTATTCAGTGGTATTCTGGGGTGTTCCGGGTATTCCGTGGTATTCTGGGAGTATTCTGAATGTTCAGTGTATTCTGGGTATTCTAGAGTATTCTGGATATTCAGTGGTATTTTGGAGTAGGGTATTTTGGTTATTCATTGGTACTCTGGGGCATTTAGTGTTACAAAGGACAATAATAATTAAAAAACCAAATAAGGAATGACGAGTAAATATAATAAAAATAATAATAATAATAATAATAATAATAATAATAATAATATAATAATAATAATAATAATAATAATAATAATAATAATAATAATAATAATAATAATAATAACGCTCGGACAAGTTTCTTCAGGAGGAGGGGGGCCGGGTTTGGGGAGTACCCCTGGGAAGGCGGTGGTAGTCCACCACCGAGGGGGGGGGGGGAGGAGGAAGAGGTGTGTGGTGTGGTGTGGTGTGGTGTCTGTGCCCGCTCCCTCATCCCCCTCTCCCTCCCCCTGTTCCAATTATCGTATTGTAAAACCTACAGTTAACTCTATTTATTATTATTATTATTATTATTATTATTATTATTATTATTATTATTATTATTATTATTATGCTCTGTTGCCATTCAATTAGCCGGCATTGATCAAACCTAGACCTAAATGTAGGTTCATCGTTGAAAAGCCTGACGTCACCATCATTGTCTCACTATTATAATGAATATGCCGAGAGAATATAATGAACAATTCATTAATTACTGAATGATTCAATGCATAATTCACTTATGAATGAGTCATTGAAAGAGGAGTTTTATTCAACTACTGGTAAGGAGAGAGAAAGAGAGAGAGAGAGAGAGAGAGAGAGAGAGAGAGAGAGAGAGAGAGAGAGAGGAATACATTGATTTTGACCCGTATGTTAGAGGAACATAAGACTTAGATTCCCTTGTCGTCGGTTGAGGCCGAGATAAGATACGTAAGGCAAACCGTCAATGCGTCCGAATCCTCTTATAGGACTACGAAAAATTATTTCACACATATTTCATATTATTGAACAACAATATTGACTGAAGTCGTTATTAAATATCAGTTTCCACCATAAATGACAAAACTTTCATTTCGTTTCGAATTCGTGAAGAAAATGACTTGTAATGAGTAACGATTTTTTCGGAATGATTTCAATCCTTTACAAGGAATCGAACGCAGGTGACGACTTTTTAAAAGTCTTGAGGAGGACTTTGCGGGGATGATCACCAGGTGCAGAAGTAAACACTGGCTTCGTTCTTTCATATAATTGAGCCAAATATTAATATTAACCTTCAATATTCTCCTCGTACAGTTGAAATAAATCCTTAAATGATACTTTGAAAGGTTACTGATTAAATCTAATACATTGCAGCATAAAGGGAAACCACAGTGATGTACGAAGAGGCGAAAGAACCCCGGGAATTGTGACTTTATGAACGTCGCCATTCTCCAGAGAAACATCACCCAGACACTCAGACTTCTTCCTTTCTTCCTTCCTTCCCGACATTATTTTGTTCTTTTAAACCTTAAATGTTTCTAAATGATTAAAGAAAAAGACGTTTGTTTTCCAAATAGGAAATTCTATTGAGACTTTGGCGAAAGAAATCGGGATACTTGAATCTTCTTCTTCTTCTTCTTCTTCTTCTTCTTCTTCTTCTTCTTCTTCTTCTTCTTCTTCTTCTTCTTCTTCTTCTTCTTCTTCGGCGTCGCTTCCATTATTGGAACGTCTCGTCATTTAAGTCTTACTGTTGTTGTTGAAGTGTCGTGATTTTCGTGAGTTCTTTATTGATGGAGAGAAATCGGTGGATTCCCGTAAGTAATAATAGAGGAAGGTTTTAATTTAATGTTTAGATAGACACATAAGGAAACAGAGGTGCGATAAGAGAGATAAGCCGAAATAAAAGGGCCAATTGATCAAACTTGTGACAGTGGTTTTCATACTGACCAGTTTATAGGTGACAGTGGATTTGCTGCTTAGTAATTTCTTTTTGACAGAGTAGTTTGGTTTTCAGAAATGATGGAGTAAGAGTAGAGTTGAGTGCACGATATATTCAGTCATATAAATATCAATCAGTGGTATTTGGCATACAGAGTGTCTGTGTTGGTTCCAAACCAGTTGGTCAGTTTGTAACACCTAGCTTGGTTGGGACTGTTTCTGCGTATTTTTCTGGAGCCGGGCTCCTCCGCCGGTACGGTCACTGCTGTCGTCGTGACGTGCCGCTCAGATGTGGTGAATGTATGAAAATCACTGGCTGTATCGTGATCAGTTACTTGGGCAGCGTGGGGTCTGCAGTGGCAAGTTAAAACCAACACATTCTTTGGAATCTTGAATTTCAAGTCCATGCCCCCTGTGTGCTTGTTCCATGTGAATAGGTTTTATCTAGCCAAATCATGAAAAATAATAGTAATAATAATAATAATAATAATAATAATTATGGTGGTTTCAGCTCCAGTCATTGTTCTTGATCATTTGGGACTGTGTTGTGGTTCCACAATGGTAGAATACCCATATCATCTGAGTACATGATATCAAGCTTGACAACATGGGATATGTTTGGTGGTGTTTGAAAAGAGTCCAGGATTCCAAAAAATGGCCCAAGAACAATTGGGATTCAGGAAGTCTCTGGTGTTTTCAGACTTTCTTTTTGAAAGTTTGTTTTCTGGTGGTAGGTGTGGTTTTAGAAAGGCTCATGTTTGAGTACGTGGTAGTTTCAAATTTCAAGATACTCTTTGTATACTGTTTGAAGTTTCTTGTGGTGTTTCACATCGAACAAGTTTTTCCTGACACTTGCAGTTAGGAAGGTTACGTGTGAAATTTCCTCCTTCAGAAAGTAGGTTGTTCATTTGTGAAACTTGGTCGGAGAAAACCTGATTCTTCATGATGGCTCCCTTTCAGTATTTGTCTGATATATATTTTTTGCATTCAGGCTGTGTTGGTTTCTAATAGTTGGATTCATTGACCATGTACTGGGATGCTTTGAAAATCTTGTAGCCTTTTCATTTGTACTTGTGTTGCCTTTAGAAGTGTGTGTGTTAGTCTTGGTGCTTTGGCTTCCAAGACGTGTCTGAGTTTTGGACTGAAAAGGCTGAAGTTAGCCTGCTGTGATTTTTGGGGCTACCAAGTCTCTTCATGTGTGACCTGGAGGTCTCTCAGTTACTATTTTTGCTAGAAAAAGTCTTTTTGTTCCACTTTTTTTTTTTTAAGGCAATTTTTTTTCTTGAAGGCAGCAAACCTGCTGGTCTAGAATTGAAGAAAGTGCTGTTCGGGAATTTCTTGGGTTAGAAAGCCTGTCAGTTCCATTTGAGAAGGTCTCTTAGATACCTATAAAGTTAGGTATTTGTTGGTAGGTTGTGGTTTGTTTCTGCTAAGAAATCTAGCTTGGGAGAGTTTTTGCCTAGAATCCTATTTGCCTTTGATGTGTTTCTAGGATTCATGAGTCACTGGGTTGAAATGTCTTGAATGCTGGTGTTAGTTTTATGACCAGGAATTTTGTTAGTCCTGGAGTTTTTTGGCTTGGAAGGCTGTAAGTGTGGGATAATGTTGTCCAAAGTGTGTCAATTCTGGAAATTTTTGGTTATCCTTTTGGCCACAGAAAAGTTGTTTGTTTGTTTGGGAGAGATTCTGCTTCAAAAGTGTATCTGGGGGAGGAATTTGGCATTGAAAGTGTCTCAGTTTTGGATAGTTTTGATGTAAAAGGAGTTAGTAGTTGAAAGTGTATTTTGCCTTGTATTGTTTCTTCAGTTTTTGCTTAGAGAGTGTCACAGTTGAGTTTTTTGCCTCAAACGAGAGTGTTTTGCCTAATTTTTGTTGCCTAGAAAGAGTCCTAAATGAGTTTTGTAGAGGAGTTTTGCATAAAAAAAAGAGTCACAGCTTGGTATTTCTGTGGCCAGAATGTGTGAGTTGGGTTGAGGCTTTTGCCTAAAGAAGTTTGCAAAGACCAAAGTAGTAAGGTGAAACTGATTAGAAGTAGGTGGTAAATGATGAAATGTCCAAGTTGATGGTGTTTGCTGGAAAAGCCTTGTGCCTGGCTATTCAGTGGCCCACCTAGGGAATGAATGTAGCACCACAGGGATGATCATCCTACAGAAGGGCTCATCTATGATGACAGGTTTTGCACTGGCCAATACAGAAAAGGTAGGTGTGTGTGTGTATAATGCGGCACAGGTGAGACTGTGTGAGAAGAATGCCGAGATCATTTGCCAAGTGGAGCTTTTTGGATACTTTTCACTTTGATTGCCGAAGGGGGGGCAGCAGCGGCTGATACTAAAGACGGCGTCCCGTGGGGTTTCCCTGCCAAATTTGTAACGAGTTGAAAATGACCATGACCATGACCACTTAAGTGTGGATTTGTGAAAGGATAGGGTCATTGAATTGCTTGATGTTTATTTGTTGGTCGGTGCAGTAAGGTATCCTTGCATGGGTGGGTGGGTGGGTGGGTGGGTATGTGTGCACCAATCTTGTCATGTTTTCCATATACATGGTGGGTATCTTGTGGGGAAAGGCAGTTGGTGGCTTGGACTTGACAGCGCCTGCTGAACAAGTGTCTCGGTTGAGGCTTTGAGGGCGTGTTTTTTCTTGATGTGAAGTTTTGCCACGTTCTAAGTCATTCGACCTCGAGTTAGACTTTGCAAAATGACCTGTGTATTTTGGATCCTGAAAAGCTGCTTGGCAAGTTTCTCGTCAAACACCACTTTGGAGACGTTCAAGGCCAACGTTACGATTTGCGGCAATGCTCCCGTTCCGAGTGAATGAAAATAAGCGGTTTGACCCAAACTCTGGAACACATTTGGAACGCAACACCATTTTTGGATGATTTCTTATTCAACTCCCACTGGGGATATGAACTGTTGAAAATTTGAGCACCAGTCATTTTGATGTTCCGCTGATCATTTGCAAGTGATGCTGGTCATCTGGTGGTTATAAGTAGGCTACCAGTGGTCAGGAATTGGTTACAATTCCATGTTTAGAACCGTGGCTGGCTGCTATCTGAGTTTGGAAGACCAAATGATTACGTAATGAACTTCGACATTGGAACCACATAACATTTTCATTGAGTTCGGAGACTTTGAAACCAAATAACATTTCCGTTGAGTTCGGTTCTCGAATTGTCTAGGAAATTGGCCCTGATGGTGGCCTAAGCAAATTGATTAGGCTAATGCTGCCTATTTTTCATTGTTGACTTTTTGGGAAGGAGCCTTGTCATATTTTGGTGTCAAATTTCAAGTGCATTTATAAAAAGGCCTACACTGACATTTGTGTGTGTGATTAAGGCATAACTCAGGCAACTGTCCTTAGGTAAATCAACCGTTTCCAATCCTTGTCATTTTTTCCTGAATCTTCACTGTTCAATGTCCATTTAGAGAGAGAGAGAGAGAGAGAGAGAGAGAGAGAGAGAGAGAGAGAGAGAGAGAGAGAGAGAGAGAGAGAGAGAGAGAGAGAGAGACATACACACTGACCTCCCTTTGGCCATAAATGAATAGAAGTGTGTTTGAGCAGGAATTGATCAACTGCTAATTGGAGAGAGGTGGTTTGAATCAATTTAGTTTTTCAGGTGAAACAGTTTTGAGTTGAATGAAGAATCGCTCTGCAACAGACCAGTGAAGGATAAATGACGAAGGCCCATGCACCAACTTGACAATTTCATAGGTGTAGTAGTGCTTTGTGTATTGTCATGTGTTTCCTCTCGTTTTGTGGTCTATGGTGCGGAGGTTGTTCAACCTTGATCCACTTCACTACTCCTGCTGCACTGCACCTGATCACTGGTACGGCCACCCCGCCCTCTGGCCCCCATGTTTCCAGCATTATTGAGTCTTGACTTGAGTATGACTAGCCTGACGTCTCTGCATACATTTATTCTTTCCTGGTTGTGTCCTTCATCCCTTGGTGTTTTATATCCTCTCCTTCTATTATTCCTATGTTGTTGTTATTATTATTGATTATCAATTATTGTTTTCCGATTGATGATTCACAATTATTAATTAACATTTGACAATTTACTGTTCACAGTTTACAATTTAACACAACCTTAAACAATTTTACACGACCTTAGACAATGTTTCACAATTTATGATTTTGAAATTTCAATGATCAAGTTTCAATGATCAACTTTCAATGATCAATTTCGAATTTCCAACTTCAACTTGCAATCTCCAATTTCCATTTTGCAATTTCCAACTTCCAATTTTCTATTTTCAAATTTCCAACTTCCAATTTATGATTTAGGATTTATGAATTACAATTCAATGATCAACTTGCAACTTATAATTGAAAAGTTTGAAAGTGAAAGTTTGAAAGTTTCAAAGTCAATTTGCAAACTCAAAAGTCAATTTGCAAACTCAAAAGTCAGTTTACAATCTCAGCTGTACAAGCTTAATCAGCTGCTGTGCAGTTGCACAGGTTTAATCAGCTGCACAAGCCTATTCAGCTGCACAAGCCTATTCAGCTGCACACTGTCTGCACCAGGTGTGCGCAGGCCTAGTGTGCGAACAGGGTGTCCGCAAGGCTAGTGCGCGGACAGGTGTCCGCAAGCCTAGTGTGCGGACAGGTTGTCCGCAAGCCTAGTGGACAGGGTGTCCGCAGGGCTAGTGCGCGGACAGGGTGTCCGCAGGGCTAGTGCGTGGACAGGGTGTCCGCATGGCTAGTGCGCGGGCAGGGGTGTAAGTCTGAAAGTCTGTAAGTCTGAAAGCCTATAAGCCTGTAAGTCTGAAAGCCTGTAAGCCTGAAAGCCTGTAAGTTTGAAAGTCTGAAAGTCTGAAAGCCTGTAAGTTTGAAAGTCTGAAAGTCTGTAAGTCTGAAAGCCTGTAAGTTTGAAAGTCTGTAAGTCTGAAAGTATGTAAGTCTGTGAGTCTGTGAGTCTGTGAGTCTGTAAGTCTGAAAGTCTGTAAGTCTGTAAGTCTGTAAGTGGTCGCAAAAGTGGTCGCAGAAGTGGTCGCAAAAGTGCGCGTAAAAGAGCCGTAAAAGTGGCGTAAAAGTGGTGTAAAAGAGCCGTAAAAGAGCCGTAAAAGTGGCGTAAAAGAGCCGTAAAAGTGGTGTAAAAGAGCCGTAAAAGAGCCGTAAAAGTGGCGTAAAAGAGCCGTAAAAGAGCCGTAAAAGTGGTGTAAAAGAGCCGTAAAAGAGCCGTAAAAGAGCCGTAAAAGAGCCGTAAAAGTGGCGTAAAAGAGCCGTAAAAGAGCCGTAAAAGTGGCGTAAAAGAGCCGTAAAAGAGCCGTAAAAGTGGTGTAAAAGAGCCGTAAAAGAGCCGTAAAAGTGGCGTAAAAGAGCCGTAAAAGAGCCGTAAAAGTGGTGTAAAAGAGCCGTAAAAGAGCCGTAAAAGTGGTGTAAAAGAGCCGTAAAAGAGCCGTAAAAGTGGCGTAAAAGAGCCGTAAAAGAGCCGTAAAAGTGGCGTAAAAGAGCCGTAAAAGTGGTGTAAAAGAGCCGTAAAAGAGCCGTAAAAGTGGCGTAAAAGAGCCATAAAAGTGGCGTAAAAGAGCTGTAAAAGTGGCGTAAAAGAGCCGTAAAAGTGTAAAAACTCAAAACTCAAAAGTTCAAAACTCAAAACTCAAAAAGTTCAAAACTCAAAAGTTCAAAACTCAAAACTCAAAAAGTTCAAAACTCAAAAGTTCAGTCAGCTGCACAGCAGCTGCACAAAAAAGCTAAGCCAGCTGCACGAGCTTGGCCAGCTGCACAGCAGCTGCACGAGGTCGTGCAGCTGCACAGCCTGACTGGCTAAACGGCCGGTCAGACAAACTGGCTTTTTTTTTAGCCAGTCAGTCTGACTGGTTAAACAGCCTGTCAGGCTTAAAAGTGCTGCTTTCGTGACGAAAGTAGTACTTGCTAAGTGCTACTTTCGTGACGAAAGTAGCACTTGTTAAGTGTTACTTTCGTCACGAAAGTAACACTTTGTTGAGTGCTACTTTCGTGACGAAAGTAGCACTTAACAAGTGCTACTTTCGTGACGAAAGTAGCACTTTGTTTGAGTGCTACTTTCGTGACGAAGGTAACACTTAACAAAGTGCTACTTTCGTGACGAAAGTAGCACTAAACAGGTGCTACTTTCGTGACGAAAGTAACACTCAACAAAGTGTTACTTTCGTGACGAAAGTAACACTTGTTAAGTGTTACTTTCGTGACGGAAGTAGCACTCAACAAAGTGCTACTTTCGTGACGAAAGTAACACTTTGTTGAGTGTTACTTTCGTCACGAAAGTAACACTTTGTTAGGTGCTACTTTCGTGACGGAAGTAGCACTTTTGTTGAGTGCTACTTTCGTCACGAAAGTAGCACTTAACAAGTGCTACTTTCGTGACGCAAGTAGCATTCAACAAGTGCTACTTTCGTGACTAAAGTAGCACTTCACAAAGTGCTACTTTAGTGACTAAAGCAGCACTTTTTTTAAATGAGGAAACCAGATTTGTTTCTTTCTGTTTTCTCTCTTCTTTTCTTTCTTTCTTCCTTCCTTTCTTCCTTTCTTTTGAGGCAGAGGGAGGGAAGGATCCTAGTCAATTGTGTTATATTTTTCTTGATGTCAGGTGGTTCCTTTTGTTGGAGGGTTCATATGATTTAGTATTTGTCACCGCTTTTGATGCTCATTTTACTTTTTTCATAGGTTTCCCTTTAGGTAATTCACCTTGATTCAGGTTGGCTGGCTTCACATTCATCACTTTTATTTTTTTTTTTTACTGTTGGGGGGGGGGGGGGGGTTGAAGCCACCTCAGTTCTGTTTTATGTTATTCCTTGTCAGGTGAATCCTTTTGATTGACCTTTCATTGGGTTTCATATTTGCCAGCTCTGTTACGCTTTGTCCACATTTTCTTTGATCTTTTTTTGTTAGTAATTCACCTCCATTGAGGTTTGGCTGGCTTCAAATTGCCTTTTTTTGATGTGATGACGTTTTCTTTGGTTTGTTCATTTCTTGCCCTTTTTCTTTGGTTCGTGGGGGGAGGAGGAGGTGGGTGAATGTTTTATGCAAGTTTGGGCAGGTTTGTGGGCCATTATTGAGGGTTGATGGTGAGCAGGTTGGGGGTGGATTTTGGTGTCATGAAAAATAAAGTTTTGGTGTATGTAGAGAGGGGGGCGAATTTGCATTTTGGTGGTAATTGAGTTTGGCTGTGTTGAAATGGATGGGTGGAGTTTTTGCAAACTTAACCCTTAAACGCCGACTTGGACGTAGTGTACGTTGACTAAAATTGTCTGTTGGGTGCCGAGTGGATGTACCGTACGTCGACTACAAAAAATGTCAACCTTTGGTCAACTTTGACTCGACCGAAATGGTTGAAAAACGCAATTGTAAGCTAAAACTCTTACATTCTAGTAATATTCAATCATTTACCTTCATTTTGCAACAAATTGGAAGTCTCTAGCACAATATTTCGATTTATGGTGAATTTTTGAAAAAAACTTTTTCCACACGTCCGCGCGGTAACTCGGCCGAACATCTCTGAAATCCTTTCGTCACTTTGTCGTAATGTTTGCACCGTTTGATTTTAGTGGTGACATAAAGTTTGATATGTGGAAGTGTGCGCAATTTCATGTAGAATACAACAGTAAATAACTCATGGTTGTAGCTTTGATCAGCTTTGAAATATTTCCACATAAATCATGATAAGTGCAAAAATTTCAACCACCGGTCAACTTTAACTGGAAGGAAACGGTCGAAAAACGCAATTGTAAGCTAAAACCATGACATTCTAGTAATGTTGAATAAATGCCCTTCATTTTGCAACAAACTGGAAGTCTCTAGCACAATACTTCGGTTTCTGGTGAATTTTTGAAAAAACCTTTTTCCATACGTCTGAGCGGTAACTCGGCCGAACATCTCTGAAATTCTTTCGTCACTCTACCGTAATGTTTGCACCGTTTGATTTTAGTCGTGACATAAAGTTTGATATGTGGAAGTGTACGGAATTTCATGTAGAATACAACAGTAAATAACTCATGGTTGTATCTTTGATCAGCTTTGAAATATTTTCATATAAAACATGATAAGTGCCAAAATGTGAACCTTCGGTCAACTTTAACTCGACCGAAATGATCGAAAAACGCTATTGTAAGCTAAAACTCTTACATTCTAGTAATATTGAATCAATGATCTTCATTTTGCAACAAACTGGAAGTCTCCAGCACAATATTTCGATTTATGGTGAATTTTTGAAAAAAAAATTTTCCATACGTCCGCGCGGTAACTCGGCCGAACATCTCTGAAATTCTTTCGTCATATTGTCGTCATGTTTGCACCGGCTGATATTAGTTTTGACAATGTTTGATATATGGAAATGTGCGCAATTTCATGTAGAATGCAACAGAAAATAACTCATGATTGTAGCTTGTATCAGTTTTGAAATATTTCCATATAAATCATGATAAGTGCCAAAATTTCAACCTCTGGTCAACTTTAACTGGACCGAAATGGTCGAAAAAAGCAACTGTAAGCTAAAACCCTTACATTTTAGTAATATTGAATCAATGCCCTTCATTTGGCAACAAACTGGAAGTCTCTAGCACAATAATTCGGTTTATGGTGAATTTTTGAGAAAAAACTTTTTCCTAACGTCTGCGCGGTAACTCGGCCGAACATCTCTGAAATTCTTTCGTCATTTTGTAGTCATGTTTGCACCGGTTTATATTAGTGATGTCATAAAGTTTGATATATGGAAATGTGCGCAACTTCATGTAGAATACAACAGAATATAACTCACGGTTGTAGCTTGTATCAATTTTGAAATATTTCGATATAAATCATGATAAGTGCCAAAATTTCAACCTCCCGTCAAATTTAACTGGACCGAAATTGTCGAAAAACGCAATTGTAAGCTAAAACCATTACATTCTAGTAATGTTGAATAAATGACCTTCATTTTGCTACAAATTGGAAGTCTCCAGCACAATATTCCGATTTCTGGTGAATTTTTGAAAAAAACTTTTTCCTAACGTCTGCGCGGTAACTCGGCCGAACACCTCTGAAATTCTTTCGTCATTTTGTCGTCATGTTTGCACCGGCTTATATTAGTGTTGACATAAAGTTTGATATATGGAAATGTGCGCAATTTCATGTAGGATGCAACAGAATATAATTCATGGTTGTAGCTTGTATCAGATTTGAAATGTTTCCACATAATTCATGATAAGTGCCAAAATTTCAACCTCCGGTCAACTTTAACTGGACCGAAATGGTCGAAAAAAGCAACTGTAAGCTAAGACCCTTACATTTTATTAATATTGAATCAATGCCCTTCATTTGGCAACAAACTGGAAGTCTCTAGCACAACATTTCGATTTATGGTGAATTTTTGAAAAAAACGTTTTCCTAACGTCTGCGCGGTAACTCGGCCGAACATCTCTGAAATTCTTTCGTCATTTTGTAGTCATGTTTGCACCGGTTTATATTAGTGATGTCATAAAGTTTGATATATGGAAATGTGCCCAACTTCATGTAGAATACAACAGAATATAACTCATGGTTGTAGCTTGTATCAGTTATGAAATATGTCCATATAAATCATGATAAGTGCCAAAATTTCAACCTCCGGTCAACTTTAACTGGACCGAAATGGTCGGAAAACGCAATTGTAAGCTAAAACCCTTACATTTTCTAGTAATATTGAATCAATGGCCTTCATTTTGCAACAAACTGGAAGTCTCTAGCACAATATTTCGATTCATGGTGAATTTTTGAAAAAAACTTTTTCCATACGTCCGTGCGGTAACTCGGCCGAACATCTCTGAAATTCTTTCGTCACTTTGTCGTAATGTTTGCACCGTTTGGTTTTAGTGGTGACATAAAGTTTGATATGTGGAAATGTGCGCAATTTCATGTAGAATACAACAGTAAATAACTCACGGTTTTATCTTTGATCAGCTTTGAAATGTTTTCATATAAATCATGATAAGTGCCAAAATTTCAACCTCCCGTCAAATTTAACTCGACCGAAATGATCGAAAAACGCAATTTTAAGCTAAAACTGTTACTTTCTAGTAATACTGAATCAATTATCTTCAATTTTCAACAAACCGGAAGTCTCTAGCACAATATTTCGATTTATGGTGAATTTTTGAAAAAAACTTTTTCCATACGTCCGCGCGGTAACTCGGCCGAACATCTCTGAAATTCTTTCGTCATTTTGTCGTCATGTTTGCACCGCTTTATATTAGTGGTGACATAAAGTTTGATATATGGAAATGTGCGCAACTTCATGTAGAATACGAGAGAAAATAACTCATGGTTGTAGCTTGTATCAGTTTTGAAATATTTCCACATAAATCATGATAAGTGCCAAAATTTCAACCTCCCGTCAAATTTAACTCGACCGAAATGGTCGAAAAACGCAAATGTAAGCTAAAACCCTTACATGTTAGTAATCTTGAATCAATTACCTTCATTTGGCAACACGCTGGAAGTCTCTAGCACAATATTTCGATTTCTGGTGAATTTTTGAAAAAAACTTTTTCCTTACGTCCGCGCGGTAACTCGGCCGAACATCTCTGAAATTCTTTCGTCATTTTGTCGTCATGTTTGCACCGCTTTATATTAGTGGTGACATAAAGTTTGATATATGGAAATGTGCGCAATTTCATGTAGAATACAACAGAAAATAACTCATGGTTGCAGCTTGTATCAGTTATGAAATATTTCCATATAAATCATGATAAGTGCCAAAATTTCTACCTCCGGTCAATTTTTAACTGGACCGAATTGGTCGAAAAACGCAATTGTAAGCTAAAACAATTACATTCTAGTAATATTGAATCAATGACCTTCATTTTGCAACAAACTGGAAGTCTCCAGCACAATATTTCGGTTAATGGTGAATTTTTGAAAAAACCTTTTTCCATACGCCCGTGCGGTAACTCGGCCGAACATCTCTGAAATTCTGTCGTCACTTTGTCGTAATGTTTGCACCGTTTGGTTTTAGTGGTGACATAAAGTTTGATATATGGAAATGTGCGCAATTTCATGTAGAATATAACAGTAAATAACTTTCGGTTGTATCTTTGATGAGCTTTGAAATATTTTCATATAAATCATGAGAAGTGCCAAAATGTGAACCTTCGATCAACTTTAAGTGGACCGAAATTGTCGTAAAACGCAATTGTAAGCTAAAACCATTACATTCTAGTAATATTGAATCAATGACCTTCATTTTGCAACAAACTGGAAGCCTCCAGCACAATATTTCGATTCATGGTGAATTTTTGAAAAAAACTGTTTCCATACGTCCGCGCGGTAACTCGGCCGAACATCTGTGAAATTCTTTCGTCACTTTGTCGTAATGTTTGCACCGTTTTGTTTTAGTCGTGACATAAAGTTTGATATATGGAAATGTGCGCAATTTCATGTAGAATACAACAGTAAATAACTTACGGTTGTATCTTTGATCAGCTTTGAAATGTTTTCATATAAATCATGATAAGTGCCAAAATTTCAACCTCCGGTCAAATTTAACTCGACCGAAATGGTTGAAAAACGCAACTGTAAGCTAAAACCATTACATTCTAGTAATGTTGAATCAATGTCCTTCATTTGACAACACACTGGAAGTCTCTAGCACAACATTTCGATTTATGGTGAATTTTTGAAAAAAAACTTTTTCCATACGTCTGCGCGGTAACTCGGCCGAACATCGCTGAAATTCTTTCGTCACTCTATCGTAATGTTTGCACCGTTTGATTTTAGCCGTGACATAAAGTTTGATATGTGGAAGTGTGCGAAATTTCATGTAGAATACAACAGTAAATAACTCATGGTTGTATCTTTTGAAATATTTTCATATAAAACATGATAAGTGCCAAAATGTGAACCTTCGGTCAACTTTAACTCGACCGAAATGATCGAAAAACGCAATTGTAAGCTAAAACTCTAACATTCTAGTAATATTGAATCAATTATCTTCATTTTGCAACAAACTGAAAGTCTGTAGCACAATATTTCGATTTATGGTGAATTTTTGAAAAAAGCTGTTTCCATACGTCTGCGCGGTAACTCGGCCGAACACCTCTGAAATTCTTTCGTCATATTGTCGTCATGTTTGCACCGTTTGGTTTTAGTGGTGACAAAGTTTGATATATGGAAATGTGCGCAACTTCATGTAGAATACGAGAGAAAATAAATCATGGTTGTAGCTTGTATCAGTTATGAAATATTTCCACACAAATCATGATAAGTGCCAAAATTTCAACCTCCGGTCAACTTTAACTGGACCGAAATGGTCGAAAAACGCAATTGTAAGCTAAAACCCTAACATTCTAGTAATATTGAATCAATGACCTTCATTTTGCAACAAACTGGAAGTCTCTAGCACAATATTTCGATTCATGGTGAATTTTTGAAAAAAACTTTTTCCATACGTCCGTGCGGTATCTCGGCGGAACATCTGTGAAATTCTTTCGTCACTTTGTCGTCATGTTTGCACCGTTTGGTTTTAGTGGTGACATAAAGTTTGATATATGGAAATGTGCGCAATTTCAGGTAGAATACAACAGTCAATAACTCACGGTTGTATCTTTGATCAGCTTTGAAATATTTGCGCATAAATGATGATAAGTGCCAAAATGTGAACCTTCGGTCAACTTTAACTCGACCGAAATGGTCGAAAAACGCAATTGTAAGCTAAAACTCTTACATTCTAGTAATATTCAATCAATTATCTTCATTTTGCAACTACCTGGAAGCCTCTAGCACAATATTTCGATTTAAGGTGAATTTTGAAACAAAAACTTTTTCCATACGTCCGCGCGGTAACTCGGCCGAACATCTCTGAAATTCTTTCGTCATTTTGTCGTCATGTTTGCACCGGTTTATATTAGTGGTGACATAAAGTTTGATATATGGAAATGTGCGCAATTACATGTAGAATACAAGAGAAAATAAATCACGGTTGTAGCTTGTATCAGTTTTGAAATATTTCCATATAAATCATGATAAGTTCCAAAATTTCATCCTCCCGTCAACTTTAACTGGGCCGAAATGGTCGAAAAACGCAACTGTAAGCTAAAACCCCTACATTTTAGTAATGTTGAATCAATGACCTTCATTTTGCAACAAACGGGATGTCTCTAGCACAATATTTCGATATGTGGTGAATTTTTGAAAAAAACTTTTCCCTTACGCCTGCGCGGTAACTCGGCCGAACATCTCTGAAATTCTTTCGTCATTTTGTCGTCATGTTTGCACCGGTTTATATTAGTGGTGACATAAAGCTTGATATATGGAAATGTGCGCAATTTCATGTGGAATACGTGAGAAAATAACTCATGGTTGTAGCTTGTATCAGTTATGAAATATTTCCACATAAATCATGATAAGTGCCAAAATGTCAACCTCCCGTCAACTTTAACTGGACCGAAATGATCGAAAAACGCAATTGTAAGCTAAAACCATTACATTCTAGTAATGTTGAATCAATGCCCTTCATTTTGCAACAAACTGGAAGTCTCTAGCACAATGCTTCGGTTTCTGGTGAATTTTTGAAAAAAAACTTTTTCCATACGTCTGCGCGGTAACTCGGCCGAACATCTCTGAAATTCTTTCGTCACTCTATCGTAATGTTTGCACCGTCTGATTTTAGTCGTGACATAAAGTTTGATATGTGGAAGTGTACGGAATTTCATGTAGAATACAACAGTAAATAACTCATGGTTATATCTTTGATCAGCTTTGAAATATTTTCATATAAAACGTGATAACTGCCAAAATGTGAACCTTCGGTCAACTTTAACTCGACCGAAATAATCGAAAAACGCAATTGTAAGCTAAAAACCTTACATTCTAGTAATATTGAATCAATTATCTTCATTTTGCAACAAAGTGGAAGTCTGTAGCACAATATTTCGGTTTCTGGTGAATTTTTGAAAAAAACCTTTTCCATACGTCGGCGCGGTAACTCGGCCGAACATCTGTGAAATTCTTTCGTCATTTTGTCGTCATGTTTGCACCGGCTTATATTAGTGGTGACATAAAGTTTGATATATGGAAATGTGCGCAATTTCATGTAGAATACAGCAGAAAATACTTCATGGTTGTAGCTTGTGTCATTTTTGAAATATTTCCACATCAATCATGATAAGTGCCAAAATTTCAACCTCCCGTCAACTTTAACTGGACCGAAATGGTCGAAAAACGCAACTGTAAGCTAAAACCCTTACATTTTAGTAATATTAAATCAATGACCTTCATTTGGTAACAATGTGGAAGTCTGTAGCACAATATTTCGATTTCTGGTGAATTTTTGAAAAAATCTTTGTCCTTACGTCTGCGCGGCAACTCGGCCGAACATCTCTGAAATTCTTCCGTCACTGTCGTAATGTTTGCACCGTTTGATTTTAGTCGTGACATAAAGTTTGATATATGGAAATGTGCGCATTTCCATGTAGAATACAACAGTAAATAACTCATGGTTGTATCTTTGATCAGCTTTGAAATGTTTTCATATAAATCATGATAACTGCCAAAATGTGAACCTTTGGTCAAATTTAACTCGACCGAAATGATCGAAAAACGCAATTGTAAGCTAAAACTCTTACATTCTAGTAATGTGGAATCAATGACCTTCCTTTTGCAACAAACTGGAAGTCTCTAGCACAATGTTTCGGTTTATGGTGAATTTTTGAAAAAAAAACATTTTCCATACGCCCGCGCGGTAACTCGGCCGAACATCTCTGAAATTCTTTCGTCATTTTGTCGTCATGTTTGCACCGGCTTATATTACTGGTGACATAAAGTTTGTTATATGGAAATGTGCGCAACTTCATGTAGAATACAACAGTAAATAACTCATGGTTGTATCTTTGATCAGCTTTGAAATATATTCATATAAATCATGATAAGTGCCAAAATTAGAACCTCCGGTCAACCTTAACTCGACCGAAATGATCGAAAAACGCAATTGTAAGCTAAAACCCTTACATTCTAGTAATGGTCAATCATTTACCTTCCTTTTGCAATAAACTGGAAGTCTCTAGCACAATATTTCGGTTTATGGTGAATTTTTGGAAAAAAAAACTATTTCCATACGTCCGCGCGGTAACTCGGCCGAACATCTCTGAAATTCTTTCGTCACTGTCGTAATGTTTGCACCGTTTGATTTTAGTGGTGACATAAAGTTTGTTATATGGAAATGTGCGCATTTTCATGTAGAATACAACAGTAAATAACTCACGGTTGTATCTTTGATCAGCTTTGAAATATTTTCATGTAAATCATGATAAGTGCCAAAATGTGAATCTTCGGTCAACTTTAACTCGATCGAAATGATCGAAAAACGCAATTGTAAGCTAAAACCCTTACATTCTAGTAATATTCAATCAATCATCTTAATTTTGCAACAAACCGGAAGTCTCTAGCACAGTATTTCGATTTCTGGTGAATTTTTGAAAAAATCTTTTTCCTTACGTCTGCGCGGCAACTCGGCCGAACATCTCTGAAATTCTTTCGTCACTGTCGTAATGTTTGCACCATTTGATTTTAGTGGTGACATAAAGTTTGGTATATGGAAATGTGCGCATTTTCATGTAGAATACAACAGTAAATAACTCACGGTTGTATCTTTGATCAGCTTTGGAATATTTTCATGTAAATCATGATAAGTGCCAAAATGTGAATCTTCGGTCAACTTTAACTCGACCGAAATGATCGAAAAACGCAATTGTAAGCTAAAACTCTTACATTCTAGTAATATTCAATCAATTATCTTAATTTTGCAACAAACCGGAAGTCTCTAGCACAATATTTCGATTTCTGGTGAATTTTTGAAAAAATCTTTTTCCTTACGTCTGCGCGGCAACTCGGCCGAACATCTCTGAAATTCTTTCGTCACTGTCGTAATGTTTGCACCGTTTGGTTTTAGCCGTGACATAAAGTTTGATATATGGAAATGTGCGCATTTTCATGTAGAATACAACAGTAAATAACTCACGGTTGTATCTTTGATCAGCTTTGGAATATTTTCATGTAAATCATGATAAGTGCCAAAATGTGAATCTTCGGTCAACTTTAACTCGACCGAAATGATCGAAAAACGCAATTGTAAGCTAAAACTCTTACATTCTAGTAATATTCAATCAATTATCTTAATTTTGCAACAAACCGGAAGTCTCTAGCACAATATTTCGATTTCTGGTGAATTTTTGAAAAAATCTTTTTCCTTACGTCTGCGCGGCAACTCGGCCGAACATCTCTGAAATTCTTTCGTCACTGTCGTAATGTTTGCACCGTTTGATTTTAGTGGTGACATAAAGTTTGATATATGGAAATGTGCGCATTTTCATGTAGAATACAACAGTAAATAACTCACGGTTGTATCTTTGATCAGCTTTGAAATATTTTCATGTAAATCATGATAAGTGCCAAAATGTGAATCTTCGGTCAACTTTAACTCGATCGAAATGATCGAAAAACGCAATTGTAAGCTAAAACTCTGACATTCTAGTAATATTCAATCAATCATCTTAATTTTGCAACAAACCGGAAGTCTCTAGCACAGTATTTCGATTTCTGGTGAATTTTTGAAAAAATCTTTTTCCTTACGTCTGCGCGGCAACTCGGCCGAACATCTCTGAAATTCTTTCGTCACTGTCGTAATGTTTGCACCGTTTGATTTTAGTGGTGACATAAAGTTTGATATATGGAAATGTGCGCATTTTCATGTAGAATACAACAGTAAATAACTCACGGTTGTATCTTTGATCAGCTTTGAAATATTTTCATGTAAACCATGATAAGTGCCAAAATGTGAACCTTCTGTCAACTTTAACTCGATCGAAATGATCGAAAAACGCAATTGTAAGCTAAAACTCTTACATTCTAGTAATATTCAATCAATTATCTTCATTTTGCAACAAACCGGAAGTCTCTAGGACGATATTTCGATTTCTGGTGAATTTTTGAAAAAATCTTTGTCCTTACGTCTGCGCGGCAACTCGGCCGAACATCTCTGAAATTCTTTCCTCACTGTCGTAATGTTTGCATCGGTTGATTTTAGTGGTGACATAAAGTTTGATATATGGAAATGTGCGCATTTTCATGTAGAATACAACAGTAAATAATTCACGGTTGTATCTTTGATCAGCTTTGAAATATTTTCATATAAATCATGATAACTGCCAAAATGTGAACCTTTAGTCAAATTTAACTCGACCGAAATGATCGAAAAACGCAATTGTAAGCTAAAACCCTTACATTCTAGTAATATTCAATCAATCATCTTAATTTTGCAACAAACCGGAAGTCTCTAGCACAATATTTCGATTTCTGGTGAATTTTTGAAAAAATCTTTGTCCTTACGTCTGCGCGGCAACTCGGCCGAACATCTCTGAAATTCTTTCGTCACTGTCGTAATGTTTGCACCGTTTGATTTTAGTGGTGACATAAAGTTTGATATATGGAAATGTGCGCATTTTCATGTAGAATACAACAGTAAATAACTCACGGTTGTATCTTTGATCAGCTTTGAAATATTTTCATGTAAATCATGATAAGTGCCAAAATGTGAATCTTCTGTCAACTTTAACTCGATCGAAATGATCGAAAAACGCAATTGTAAGCTAAAACTCTTACATTCTAGTAATATTCAATCAATTATCTTAATTTTGCAACAAACCGGAAGTCTCTAGCACGATATTTCGGTTTATGGTGAATTTTTGAAAAAAACTTTTTCCATACGCCCGCGCGGTAACTCGGCCGAACATCTCTGAAATTCTTTCGTCATTTTGTCGTCATGTTTGCACCGGCTTATATTAGTGGTGACATAAAGTTTGATATATGGAAATGTGCGAAATTCCATGTAGAATACAACCAAAAATAACTCATGGTTGTAGCTTTGATCAGTTTTGAAATATTTTCCTATAAGTCACGTTAAATAGAAAGATTCTACTTCCGGTCTTTAACGCGACCAAAATGGTCGAAAACTGCAATTGCTAGCTAAAACACTTACAGTCTAGTAATGTTGAATCAATGACCTTCCTTTTGCAACAAACTGGAAGTGTCTAGCACAATATTTCGATTTATGGTGAATTTTTGAAAAAAAACTTTTTTTGTCGTCCGCGCGTGACGAATTCATGTATCATATTGTGATAATATTTTCTCTGTGTTGCTGTGATCGTTTTACAGTTTGTTATATACCAAAATCATTGCAGTTGAGTGTACAATACAAAGAAAAAAAGAATAACTCTTTAGCTTTAACCGTTTTGCTCACAGCGCGATTAGTATACAATTATATATGAATTTTTTTGTTCGCGCTGTCATATATTTCAACATTTATAGATGATAATGAGATTTTTGTTCATTTCTGATGGTTGCATACTAAACTTGAGGCAATGACAAAAGAATGAGTCAAAAATGAACTCTTAATCTTCAAAAGTAAGCGTGGTGTGATTTTTTGAAAAAAACTTTTTTTTTTCCGCTCCGCCTTGGCTTTGGGTTGGGATTCGTCAGGCTTCGAGTGGAAGTCCGTTTTCTTTGATTTTGGACCCCCTCTTGGGGGTGCGTGGGGGGTTTGAGGTGGGCGAATGTTTTATGCAAATTTGTGGATGTTTGTGGACGTTTATTGAGGGTTAATGGTGAATAGAATTGGGGGTGGGATTTAGTGCCACAGGAAATAAAGTTTTGGTGTATGTAGGGAGGGGGTATGAATTTGCATTTTGGTGGTAATGGAGGTCGGTTGTGTTGAAATGGAATGGGTGGAATTTTTGCGAAAGTAGCAGCGAGAGGTGAAGGGGAAGCAGAGTGTGTGGTGGGTGGTTGTGCCTGCCTGCCTGCCTGCCTGCTTGCTTGCTGGCGCCGCCGCCGCCGAAAATGCTGGGCGTTGCAGAGGGGGAAAAAGGAGGGATTTTGCTTTTGTTCCTTAATGTCTTGGCGGGGGTTAGGGAGGGATGGGCGGTGTCGAGTTGTTTTCAGGACGTCATTTCTTGTGAGGTGATGATGGCTTTGCATTGACAATTGATTGGATTGAATGTGTGGGCCATGTTTTGAGGAGGCCATGCGTGCGGTTTGATTGATGTTTTTGAGAGGTAAATGAAGTTGTTATGGGTGTTCGAGTGGAAGTCCGTTTTCTTTGATTTTGGTCCCCCTCTTGGGGGTGTGGTGGGGGGATTTGAGGTGGACGAATGTTTTATGCAAATTTGTGGATGTTTGTGGACGTTTATTGAGGGTTAATGGTGAATAGAATTGGGGGTGGAATTTAGTGTCATAGGAAATAAAGTTTTTGTGCATTTAGCGAGGGAGTGAAAAGTTGCATTTTGGTGGTATTTAATGGAGTGGGATTTTTTTGTTGCAAATCGAGTGAATGAGGGAGGCGTGGTGTGGTTGGCGGTGCCGTTGCCGTTGCCGTGGGCGCCGCCCGCGGACGCTGAGCGCTGGGGAGGGGAGGGGAGGGAAAAGGGAAGGATTTTTGCCGCCGACGTCGTCGTCGTCGTCGTGGCCGTCACGACAGAGGTAGGGTTGTAGGGAGGGGTGGGTGGGTGGTGGCGAGAGTCGTCGTGTTTTGAGGTAAATTGAAGTGAGATGGCTGGTTTTGATGGAGATGTGGTTGGGTGCCATGTTTGGGAGGCGTTTTGAGTGGGTGTGTAGGGCGTGTGTTGTGTTTTGGGCAGGTAATTGAGGTAGAATTTGGAACAGGAGGGGAAAGAGGTTGTTGTTGTTGTCGGGAATTTTGGCGGGAAAAAAAGAAGAACGTGATTAATGAAAGGGGTAACTGATTTGAGGTTGGTTTGTAATGAAGGCGTTTTGGTTGGATTAAAGGTGTGTGAGGTGTGTGTTGGTGTTTGTGTGATTGATTTGATGTATTTGGTAAGGGATTGGGGTTGAGTGGGGTTGGTTTGAGGGGATTTTGTTGGCGGTGTTTTGATGGAATGATTTATGGGCCCATTTTCTTTGATGAGGGGTTGTGATTTATTTTATGCAAATATGCGGTGGGGTGTGGGTGTGGGGGCGTAGTTGAGTGATGGATAGGTATTGGGAGGTGTTTAGCAATTTTTGAAATAGCTGTTTGGGGTGTGGGGGTGGAGGGGGAAAAGTTAGAATTTGGGTAGAAAAGCTGTCAAAATTTGTGGACTTAAAAAAAAAAAAAAAAAAAAAAAAAAAAAAAAAAAGCGATAAGTACTGATTATTTCCTCCTCCTTCCCCTTCCTCCTTCCCCCCCTTCCTCCTTCCCCCCCTTCCTTCTTTCCCCTCCCTCTTTTCCCCTTCTTTTCCCCCTTCCTTCTTCCTCCCCCTTCCCCTTCCTTCTTCCTCCCCTTCCCCTTCCTTCTTCCCCCCTTCCTTCTTTCCCCCTTCTTTCTTCCTCCCCTTCCTTCTTTCCCCCTTCCTTCTTTCCCCTCCTTTCTTCCCCCCTCCCTTCTTTCCCCCGTTCTTTTCCCCCTTCCTTCTTCTTCCCCTTCCTTCTTTCCCCCTTCCTTCTTCCTCCCCTTCCTTCTTTCCCCCTTCCTTCTTTCCCCCTTCCTTCTTTCCCCTCCTTTCTTCCCCCTCCCTTCTTTCCCCCTTATTTTCCCCTTCTTTTCCACCTTCCTTCTTCCTCCCCTTCCTTCTTTCCCCTCCCTTCTTTTCCCCTTCTTTTCCCCCTTCCTTCTTCCTCCCCTTCCTTCTTTCCCCTCCCTCTTTTCCCCCTTCCTTCTTCCTCCCCTTCCCCTTCCTTCTTCCTCCCCTTCCCCTTCCTTCTTCCCCCCTTCCTTCTTTCCCCCTTCCTTCTTCCTCCCCTTCCTTCTTTCCCCTTCCTTCTTTCCCCTCCTTTCTTCCCCCTCCCTTCTTTCCCCTTCTTTTCCCCCTTCCTTCTTCTTCCCCTTCCTTCTTTCCCCCTTCCTTCTTCCTCCACTTCCTTCTTTCCCCCTTCCTTCTTTCCCCCTTCTTTCTTTCCCCCTTCCTTCTTTCCCCTCCTTTCTTCCCCCTCCCTTCTTTCCCCCTTCTTTTCCCCTTCTTTTCCCCCTTCCTTCTTCCTCCCCCTTCCTTCTTCCTCCCCTTCCTTCTTCCTCCCCTTCCTTTTTCCCCCTTCCTTCTTCCCCCTTCCTTCTTCCCCTTCCAAACCTAACCTCACTTAACTTAATCTAACCTAACCCTTCCCCCTCCCTCCCCCTTCCCCCTCCCTCCCCCTCCCCCTCCCCCTCCCCCTTCCCCCTCCCTCCCCCTCCCCCCTCCCCCTCCCCCTCCCCCTCCCCCTTCCCCCTCCCTCCCCCTCCCCATCCCCTCCCCCTCCCCCTCCCCCTGCCCCCTCCCCCTCCCCCTCCCCCTCCCCCTAACCTAACCTCACTTAACCTAACCTCACTTAACCTAACCTAACCCAACCTAACCTCACTTAACCTAACCTCACTTAACCTAACCTAACCTAACCTCACTTAACCTAACCTAACCCAACCTAACCTCACTTAACCTAACCTAACCTAACCTAACCTCACTTAACCTAACCTAACCTAACCTCACTTAACCTAACCTAACCTAACCTAACCCAACCTAACCTCACTTAACCTAACCTAACCTAACCTCACTTAACCTAACCTAACCCAACCTAACCTCACTTAACCTAACCTCACTTAACCTAACCTAACCTAACCTCACTTAACCTAACCTAACCCAACCTAACCTCACTTAACCTAACCTAACCTAACCTCACTTAACCTAACCTAACCTAACCTAACCCAACCTAACCTCACTTAACCTAGCCTAACCTAACCTAACCTCACTTAACCTAACCTAACCTAACCTCACTTAACCTAACCTAACCTAACC
>JANJGK010003385.1:2500-75000 GCA_039081455.1 Macrobrachium rosenbergii
AAGCAGGCCGGTAAAATCAAATATCTGGTAATGGGCCTGTTATTCGCTTGCCAGTGCTTCGACTTGTAGTGGTTGACATCATTAAAGGTCAATTTTTTTTAAGTTTACAGACCTAGCTATAACTTTGGTACCCTGATAAAGTTATTTTATGTTCATGCAATGAAATCTATATGGAATAAAGTTTACATGGTAAGGAAATCTTGCGTTCTGAGCGTTGTGGGCATAGGTCTACGTGGCATAAACAATAATTATGGAATGCTCCATCGTTCGTTGTGTTTGATATAAGTACTGTAGACTTATTCAAGCTCGTCTTGCTTGTGCTTGTACAGGTATATTATCGATACAGACCGGTCTTGGCGATAATATCTCTATCAGTTCTAAGAGCCTGGGCACATCCTACAATAAATAAACAAGTATGTAACAAATAAATGAGTAAAGCAAACTTAACAGAGGATGAATTCAGGAGGATGCATCCTTCCTTTCAGTCTGGATTTTTGTCGCTGTCAATATTTCTGTGGCCTCACTTGTAGCACCTGGTTTTAAATCTGATTCCTCTAAATATATTAAGTATGTAGTTCGTATTCACTGGCCTCGCAGGTTGGGGTAGGTATGTGTTCGTGCATTCAGATGTCTTGCTGGTGGCGTGATCATTACCTTCCAGCTTTCGTTCATTCGCGTGGGATTGGGAGCGAAGTCAGCAAGTGAGCGGCCGATGGCTCGGAAATGTTCACGGGGCACTTGGATGCGGATCACATGTCCGTGGTGGATTTTTCCGTTGTCGGATGTTGTGGGGGTGACTTGGGAGAGTGCGTGAGTTCGTGTGTGTGTGTCCCGCTATGCTTCATTCAAAGAATACTGTAATGGATTGTTCATTCCCCCTTTAGAAGCAAAAGTGCCTGGACGCCCGCGTATTGG
Organism: Macrobrachium rosenbergii; assembly: GCA_039081455.1. Classification (NCBI taxonomy): domain Eukaryota; kingdom Metazoa; phylum Arthropoda; class Malacostraca; order Decapoda; family Palaemonidae; genus Macrobrachium; species Macrobrachium rosenbergii. The sequence goes on from JANJGK010003385.1 coordinate 3,416, forward strand.
GAACACGTTGGAAACTGGAATTCCTTCTGCGGAATGTGTGTTAAACTTACAACTTACTAACCTAAAAAGTGTTACTGTTATTATTTAGCAATTGTTACTTTTGACAATTATTTACATTTTGTCTCGTGTATTTATAAGGTGGAGGTCTAATAGTGATGGTTCCGTTTTTTCCCAGGAATGTTTCATTGGGCCCATGATTGTTTGGGGAAGTTATGCTCCTGGTTAATAAGCATTTAAAATGGCTGATGGAGAAAGTGGTTGTATTATTGGAACAGTGAATTAAGACAGAAAAAAATTAGGTGTCATACGCTTGGATAAGTAATATGACTTAATTAATGGTGATGGGGAAAAGGGATGTTGACTGTAGTTTTTGTTTGATTGCCATGTTCTGTTTGATTTCCCATTGTCTATTTTTTTTTTATTTCAATTTCAAGACCCGTTTCTTTTAATTACCAGCGCCATGTTAAATTTTCAGAATAAATTCTATTTTGGTGATCCAGGTTTTGACTTAGATCCTTAGTTAGGGATGAGAGAGAGAGAGAGAGAGAGAGAGAGAGAGAGAGAGAGAGAGAGAGAGAGAGAGAGAGAGAGAGAGAGAGAGAGAGCGAGAGAGAGGAAAAATGCTTCCCTTGGCTTGAAGAAGTTGGCCAGCGCTACCAATGTTTTGTTTTTTGTCCTTTTCGAGGAAAGCAGCCATTCTCACCCACCATTCAATTTTCCTCGTGTTAAAGTGTGAATATAAAACCCCTCTTTTAGTGTACTGTATGGCAGGGACACGCACACACACAAAAGAATATATATGTGTGTGTGTGTATGTTTGTGTGTGTGTGTGTGTATGTGTTTGTGCGTGTGTGTGGGGGACATTGAGGTCGCAATGACACGTGACTTATATTCTGGGTAAGAATGGCTGCTTCCGACTTTAGGTTCAAGCCATTTTCAGAAGACCGAGACATCATGGTAGAAATTTACAAAACATGTGGTAGAGGGACAGTACAAACGAGCAGGTAAACCGTTAGAACTCAAAATCGCACCTGACAGGTACAAGACGGTGGAGCCGCACACTAATTTGTGTATGAGGCCAAGTACTTCACTTACAAAAATTCGTATCTATGCTGGTGGCCACCTACCCTTTTCCCCGCCTATGCCAACTACCATTCTTGAAATCTATACATTATACATATTTCATTCTAAATTAATGGATCAATATTATATATGCCCTGGCTGACGTTCACGTTTCCACAAAAGCTCTATTTATAAAACTAGACTCAAGTTTGCTTCTTTTCAGGTCATTCTTAGAATAAACCATCGTTTTCACCTCTCCCCAATTGATCGTATGACTACTCTCACTACCACACTAAAACTCCATTGTTCATCTCTACATATCTTACGCATTTTCGCGCCTTACTATTATCTTTTCAATACTTTGCAGTTTGACCAGTATAAAATCATTAATCTCGTGAGAGTTCTTTAAAATAGATGTTTCTTTGTTTTATAGATCTTAAATTTTACATTACCTCCAAACATTCATAATTAGAATGAAGGGTAAGTTTCTTTGTTGTTATCGTAAAATAGGCATTTTTAGCAGCTTTTAATGAATTGTCTAAAACAGAATCAGGGTCTTCCAGTTTCTTGTCTGTATATATAGTCAGGCTACTTAAAAGTAACGCTTCAAAAAAATGGATGTGAAAATAGATTTCTTATCTTTATTGCTTTCACCAAAATGCACGTTGGCAGAAATGCTGGTCGGTATTCTGACAAACTGCATTTCAGCCATTTACTGTTTCTATGTAATAGCCGATCCCACAAGGGTAGGCTACCATCTGTTTCCATTTCCATGGTGAATTCCACTGACGGAGCTAATTCATTATAATTACTAGTGAAGTTATTTACATTTTCGCTCCTTGACCACAAGCATTTTAGGTCTGCATACCTGAACCATACTATATTGCGTTGAAACATATTGTTTAAGTTTTATTTAAAAAAAAGTTACTTCACCGTGAAATAAAGGGTTGCCCATTGCTTTACCAAAATTTTGAGTGTAAAAATGAATAAACTTTAGAATGATAGTAATACACAAAAATAACTAAATATAAATCTTATGCACAGTGTGAGTGGGGGCAGTAAGTTCAACAGACAAGTTAAAGAACTATTGAAAGGAAATAAAAACCTGGTAAAAAAGTTGCTTGTGATCTCCGTGTATGGAACCATCAAAACTCAAGCAACAAATTATCTCCCTCGGCGGTTATTAGTTCTCACTCAGTTTGTTTGTATCTTTTCTGATACTAGTCTAGAGAACAATGTTGGCTTGATAAATAAATTACATAATGTGCAGGTTTAAAAGTAATTCAGACTCATGAGGTCTGAACGTGGGATCATTATTGGCAAAGGTACCTATTGACGATCTGTTGGAATTGTGGTCTGATACCCTAAAGAGTAGACAGTCTGATATGCCATTTTCCAAGAACACTAATAGAATTGATTAAAATATGTATAAAGGAATGTAAATCTGGATTAAGGTGGAAATTATTATTTTCAAAATTTTAATTTCCTTCCTTCAAAAGTCAAATCAGCCAGAGAAATCCAAAACTCAGATACATAGTCAGTGGAGGAAATACAGCTACTGTTGCTGATATACTCACTACTCACAATATTATAAAAAAAAACAGTTTTTTTTTTTTATTAATGTACTCGACCTTTCAGGGTGAGTGTCAGGATGAAGGAATGAGTAATGAATTGTCTCATCAATTACAGAAGATTGATGTTCCTCATTAATCACGTCTCGCCGCCCATGGTAACTGCTGCCTAAGCCTTTCTCGTAAAATAACGTAATAGCCGCTTTAATGATCCATATAAGAGGAAAATCATTCCACTTTGCCAGTCCTATTTAGATATTTTAAGTCATTATTGCACCCTACATATACATTCCATATTCATGTAATAATTCTTTGATTTAAAGATTGCTTTGATTAAGCTTTTGATTAAAAAGAAAAAAATATTGCGCTCAAAATTCCGACCACATTCTGACGATAACTGAATAACAACGCCATCCCTTATCTACTTTCTAGTTAAAAAGGAACTGTTCTTTTTCATACAAGAAGACAAAGTTTTTTTTTCATTTGACTAAAAGTAATTCCCGCGTATACGGGCTGTTTATCAAACGTTTGTAGAAATTGTCAATTAGGTTCACAAAAGGTGAGTTCTTTACTCATATTGTTACTCTAATGATTACTGAAGTTTACTTTGTACGGCATGGTTATTAGAGTTATTGTTATTTTTCTCAGTTGATGCCCCCCCCAAAAAAACATTAACAATATGAACCTTTGAATTTTGGTCTTTGAATTAAAACTGTAAACAAATTTCATATAATAAATCATGTAAGAGTAACTGCATCTTAGGAAGAGAATGAAACATACCGCGTAAGACTCAAAAATCTTACTATAAACCGGTTTCAAGAAGCGGCCCCTCCATCGGAGCTCTCCCCAAATGATTTTATTTATTCGGAAAAATGAAAGAGCCACTTACCGAAGATCTTTCTCGTCTCGCAAATCTCATCCCCAAAATCACGAAAACTTCTCAAGATGCTGCAAAGAGCTCATTCTCCTTTTTCTGAAATTTCTCAGCCATCGCCTCCATTGACTTTTCAGATGCTGACTTGAAGCATCACGTCGTCAATATAATGGGAGGTTGGGGGAGGAGTGAAATAATAAGAGAAAGAAAGACTACTTGTGTGTTTCTGTGTGTTAGGTAATAATGTGTATTTATTTTATGCACCTTATAACATCATCATTCTATAATTCTCAAAAGTTCTCATATGTGGTAAAGTATTTCTCTCTCTCTCTCTCTCTCTCTCTCTCTCTCTCTCTCTCTCTCTCTCTCTCTCTCTCTGTCGATTCTCTTTATATTTCGAACCGGACGAAAAGGGATTATATGGATGCATTCCCTAAAGTCCCGACCCCCCTGTTAGCATAGTTGTTAGTCGACTGTTGAGGGTCGCAGCTAGGGTGGAAGGAGAATTTATTTCTGGTGATAGAAATTCATTTCTTGCTATAATGTGGTTCGGATTCCACAATAAGCTGTAGGTCCCGTTGCTAGGTAACCCATTGGTTCTTAGCCACATAAAATAAGTCTAATCCTCGGGGCCAGCCCTAGGAGAGCTGTTAATCAGGTCAGTGGTCTGGTAAAACTAAAGGATACTTAACTTAAAGACTATCCAGAATGAAAAAGCAACCACCAGGCAAGTTTGTCCATCACCCCGTCTAATCACATAACACCAAAACGGGAGGTAAATTTCACCCTAATTACAGAAACAACTAATAAGTGATCTGTCTCTCCCTCTGTCTCTGTCTCTGTCCCTTTCTGCTTAAACAAAACAAACGGAAACAAACCTGGTCGGTTAACAAGGAAGCGATAGAACGCGAGAGTTTTGTCCTCTGGGAACAGCAAAGGCTACAGCAAAATCATGGCGACCGGAGAGAACACGACTTCAAAGAGAATCGCAAATCCTGGACTATTATTTGCACTACAGGAAGCGGAGTCTCGCTTTGGCAATTTTATCGCCAACATTACTCGGCTGCGAAGGCGTTTTTCGCCACCAATTTCCGATATTTTTCGTGAAGACAAATGCTCAAAGGTGAACTTAAATTAAGAAAATTTACAGTTTATTTCTGCTTCACTTTGGTTAGTTTCGCATGTCATTTTGGTTTTTGACAGAAGCCTTCTCATGAACTAAGTAATAATAAATTTATTTTCTAAGATTTGTATAAATTTATGGTAGCCTATTTACTCGGGTATCATGGTGTCGAAAAACATCAGTTTAGTTTTAATGTTTTTTTTTCACTGGCTGATTATTGGGATCAAACCTCCAATTCGCTCCTTTCTCGTACTCATATAGAATCCAAACTGGCGCTGTATTTGGGATCTAAACATAAATTAGGGTTCCTTAGATGCTGGATTTTGTTTGTCTATTTATTTATTCATTGATTCACCTGTTCTGGACTGAACTGCATCTCTGTGAGCGTGCCACTGGCATGAACATTTCTTGAGCTTTCCTTGGATGTCTTTTATTTCTAGTCCCTCTTGAAGCTGTACACCGAAAAGGTGGTGTTGCATTGGTGATAAAATTATTATCATTAACTCTTGTGTTTTTACTAATCATTTTGCTTATTGAACAATTCATCTAAACGTTAAAATTACTTTTGTTTTTACAAAAATTGAAATCAATTTCATATAGAAATTAAATTTTCTCTTGAAACGTTGGGTAAAACGTTCTGCCTTGATTCATTCTCTAGAAAACTGAGTGACATACAAGGTTCTCAATCAAGCGTTATAGCTTCTCAAAAGTTATTGCTATGGTAATTCTAATATCGAAGATGATGCAGGATAAAAAGTCCTTAAAACATCGAGTGAATAATTCCTTATCCACATAAATAAAGAACCGATTATTCCAATTATAGTACAATTAAACGGGGAAAAACAGAATGCTTATCGAAGTCTTCTAAACAGTTATTAGTACAGCTACAGGTATTAATGTATGTTGCTGGAGGTATTTTACATAATTCTAGTAAAATTTTTTTCTGAAAATCATAACAAATAACATCAATGAACAGAAGAGTCTATGATGAAGTATTACTTATGTATATTGATTTTTTATCTACTGTTGATCCAGTGTTTAATCCCTTTCTCCTTTAATCCATATCTCCTGCCGCTTCCTTGTACGTCCCTCTGTTTATTTATTTATTTTTTTTTTTATGTTTTTAAGAATTTTGTCATCACTATGAGCCTAGGATACATCCTCTAGTGAGACCCACTTTCAAATCAAACCATATACTACCGTGTCTGTATCAGACTCTTTCCTCTCTTTTGAAAACCTCGCATTCCTCTCTGTAAATTATCTTCTGCATCACGCATCCTCAGCTCACTACATATTGCATCTCTTTGTATTTCAAACTAAGCTTTATCTGAGACACAGGAATATTTAATACAAACATTAAATTGTGGCTCTAATATATAATAGTTTCGCTAATTATTGGTTCTGTTCCTTTCCCCCATTTTCCCTGTAGTGTTACAAAATAGACAATACTGGCGTCAAATTTATTTTACTTACTCTGAAAACATCCTTCTCCCAACCGCCACCCACCATACACGAAAAACCATTCAGACAAGTGCAAAGCGTTACCTCGTTATTTTGGTCTGTAACGAAAAAAAATATGTGGAAACTTTGATAAATAAAAAAAGTTCCATTTCAATTTGGGCTCTACCAGACGAGGCTTACATGAATGGTCCCATTCACAGCTGTATCTTGAGTCTTTGGGACCCCAGCCCTTATGACAGATGAGCAAAAGATTTCCATGTAAATTTCCTGACCATAAACAGAATTCCACCATACGATTCCATGTTACATCTAGAAAAGTTGTTATTATTATAATTATACTCTCCTGTAACATGTTTTGCTTCATATAAAGGGACGTTTATTATTCTCTCGCGTTACTTTCTAACCTGTCTCACATCCTTACATGTTACCCATGCTATTGTCAGCCACTTAACCGCAAGATCATTAGCATCCTGCAGCATCTGTCTTGCGATCCCAACAGCAAAGAAGTCTTGATTTTATTGCCTCATTTGTCATTTCTGCTTTTACTCAATTAAAATACCTACAGAAGAAATCTACTAATAAAAGAAATAATAGTAATAATAAAATGGTTCCATTTAACAGATGGAAATGAAGATGAAATTTTGAAGGATAAAGAAAGATGAACGCAAAAATAACAAGTAAAGCCATTAACATTTTTTCTTGACATATCTATTTGATATTTAAGTTAGACTATTTCATTTGGTAGTTTTTTATTCGTAAACCGAGAGAAACTATGATACGCAAACTTCTAAAAAAAAGTAAAATTTTTCAATACAGATGAAAAGAATGTACGATGCTGAAGAGGGTTCAAGGGATATCAAATAAAACGCATCGTGAATAAATATCAAACGATAATTAGATTGTTCAGAATTTGCATACTGGTTGCGGATGTGCGAAAAGCGATCGTCATGACACAAAAGTGTGGTTTGTCTGATATAAGTTTCTCCCTTGGGCGTGAAGGAGAAACGGGTCAGTGTTCCAATGTCAAAATAACAGATATGACAAGGTAAAAGTTGAAGGCAGCGTTGGTGTGTGTGTGTGTGTGTACAACATTCATAAATGAATAAACACACACACACACGCGCGCGCACACACACACACACACACACATATATATATATATATATATATATATATATATATATATATATATATATATATATATATATATATATATATATATATATATATATATATATATATATATATATATATATATATATATATATATATATATATATATATATATATATATATATATATATATATATATATATATATATATATATATATACATATATATATACATATATATATATGCATATATATTTATATATATATATATATATATATATATATATATATATATATATATATATATATATATATATATATATATATATATATATATATATATATATATATATATATATATACATATATATATATATATATATATATATATATATATATATATATATATATATATATATATATATATATATATATATATATATATATGTATATGTATATGAAAGTAAATGTTTGTATATTTGTTTGTCTACTATAGAAATCTGAAACGCTGACAGACCCAGACAAAATTTTGTACACGTCCTCTATGTCACTCCAGAAAGGTTTTTAACTCAAAATCAAACCCTTACCCTGTGACAGACATAGAAACACAGACAAAACAAATAAAATTTTCGTTTTTACGTCACCTGTTACATCAGTGTTACTGGGTTAATTCCCATTTTTCTCCTGACGCTCCACCTTTTATTCCATGCGCTGTCAGAGGCATGGTTAACCTACAACAATAAATCCAAATTCCCTAAAAGACAAATTTTCTATCAGAATTTACGTAAATTTTTATCATAATTTATGATAATTATTAATATAAGTGGTAAGCATATAACTCAATACTTCTTTGTATTGCTAAATTAAATATTTTTGGCTTCGTTACAAAACATATTTCATAGATATTTTATAGATATAAAGCAACGAACCCAAACCAGCAGGTCCAAAGATTTTCTCCTTAAACACATACACATGCCAGTTGTCTTCCTCATTTGCGCATACATAGTAGCTGCTAGGTGAACATGACGTGTAAGATGTATGATGACAGTACATAATTTTTCTTTATTAGTTCAATGTGAATTTTCTCATCAATTCTTCATTTTTACTTTCGGAAATCGTTATAGCGACTACTTTGTAGTGTCACATTGCGTATATCATTATAAATTCTGTCTAAATGAGGTTTATGGGGTGCTTTGACAACAACACTTCACTACGTACCTAAGGGAGATAGCTCCGTCTGTTGTTGCATGAGAGACAGACCTTCTCCCCTTCCCCACACACAAATGCACGGACACACCTGAGTGCGAATTGTAGGAATACAAATTTTTTATTTATTTATTCTCTTGTTCGTTGGAGATGCTGGTTATTCTCTTCTGACAGAGGGTGGTAACTTTCCCTCCCCCTTCCCTGTTCCTCTATCTTCCCCTCACATTCCCCTCCCTCTTCCCCTCACGATTCCCCGTCCCTCTTCCCCTCACGATTCCCCGTCCCTCTTCCGTTCTTTTTTCTTCCCCCTCCCCTCCTCTCCTCCTTCCCTCCCCCTACCCGTAGACTGTCATTCAGAGTTTTCCTGGGTAGCAGCGGGTTGGTCAGCTAATACACACACACACATACACACACACACACACACACACACACACACATATATATATATATATATATATATATATATATATATATATATATATATATATATATATATATATATATATATATATATATATATATATATATATATATATTGTGTTTGTGTGTGTGTGTAATAAGTACAGAGTTCTGCCAATTAAATTGTTTCATATATGGAATTTTAAAGCTTTCCATACTATTTAAAGCAATGGTAGAATAATTAATAGTAATAACAAGGGTGATATCAAAGCTTGAGAGTTATCGATCCCTTCCATTTACACTATGAATAGGGTTGGGGGCCAATTAAAGACCAAAGAGTATGTACGGCTAGAGGCCGTAATGACAGTGAGGCCCGCTGATGGCACTAACCGCCCTCGCGGTTATCAATATAACTAATTGTTAATAATTCAGTCATTGTTTTAAATATGAATAATGAATAGTCGGGAAGACAAACATGGAAGAAGAAGCTTGTAGGTTCTCGGAATAAGATTTGCAGCTCATAATTGTGGAATTAAGAACAAATATAAAATGAAAAAGTAAATAGCAACTGCACATGCTATTTACTTTTGCTATTGTTTTGTGCCTCATTTGACTTAACTGATATTATTAGGCATCAAAACTGCAAAAGATAATTAATGTGGATTTCAACTGCAAGCATAAAGTCAATGGTCCCCTTTTAGCAGGGGAATGAGGAATCATGCTGCTGTGAGTTAATTATATTACATATCTGAGATGACTAGGGTGAACATTTCGCTGATATGCCTTGAAAATATAAATATTAGCATATTAAATCTGTTTTGTATTAATATTCATTCTTGGAGTTAACAAATTTCTTTAAAATCTTCATATATGAGAAGTCATTTATATGGAAATGTTAACGGTGGAGATTGATATCATCGAGATGAAAAGGTTAAATTCGAAGTCATTTCCTTCTTTCATTCTAAGGTAAGAGATCTGAAGAGGTCCTCTGTGTGAAGGTGAACGTGCATCACATACTTTCCTCATACGATGCTATACAGCAGATGTATTCATTCGTTATGTCTGCATTTTATATTTGCTGTTAATTCCACATTTATGAACTCCAAACCTTGTCCCGGGAACCCTACAGGCTTCCTCTTCCCTGTTTGTCTCCCCGACTATTTATTATTCATATTTAAAATAATGGCTGAATTATTAACAATTGTTATATTGATAACCGTGAGGGCGGTTAGTGCCAAAAGTGAACCTCACGTGGTGTACTGTAGGCGTCTGCCACGTCGTTTCGGCCCCTACCTGCTCCAATATTTTAGTCTTTAATTAGCCCCATTCCCGTTCTGTTTCTTCAACCTTTCTTTTCATCCTCTCTAACTTTTAGTTCCTAGTGGAAATAAGGCGTTTTCCTCCAGACTCACCTTCACGTCCTTGGGATTCATCTCCCTTATTTTCTGGGTCTCTTCGGCTCACTATCCAACCGCTCCAACTCCCTCTCTTCACTGTCTTAGCCGCCGAATGGGCGGAAGTGCCATAGTGTCTGGCTTCACGCCCTCAGTCTCGTAAAATCATGAAAGTGTTAGGATAATAATCCTGCGCCGTGAACCCCTTCCTTGTACACAAAGAACAGGGTTGTATTTGAAAACGTAAATTTTTTGTCCATTCCTAATATATATATATATATATATATATATATATATATATATATATATATATATATATATATATATATATATATATATATATATATATATATATATATATATATATATATATATATATATATATATATATATATATATAACGAAAACTATGATTTGGTCCTGTTTTAACCTGGGCATAAAATTTACAGGTTAATGCAATGTTGGCTACATGTATAGTTCCCATTTTTCGTTGGAAAAAACCAAGCATATTTTTCGTGAAGCAGCAATATTCTGTTTTTTAGATAAATATATTGCTCTTTTAGGAGGCATACCGTGGACATGTAACTGGTACTATGTCACCTAAAGTAACTATTAATATTCAGTGATAAAAATACAAGGTTTGGAACAACATATAGACAGTAATTATGTGCAGACATTTTTTAGAGAATATGGGAAGTGGGTGAGGATGGTGAACAATATTTTATTTGATCGCGAATCATCCAGTCAGATAAAGGGAGAATTATTTTTGGCAGTTAGTTTTTGATATCACCTTTTGAAATTTCGATACGATCGGCGGATACGAAAAGTAATTCGTATGAAACTTTAGTTATAGTGAATTATATCGTATAAATGAAAAGGCTTACATTTTATTCATTCAGCATTAAATCAAAAGGCCTGAAGAGGCCTCCCGTGAGAAGGGATGAAAACTCCCTCATACTATTTACCAGTACTACTCTTACTGCACTGCTGATGGCTTCGCTATGCTGGAATCATATATTTGCGTTTGATTCTATATTAATGAGATTCTCATACTACTCCGGGAACCATACAAGCATCCTGATCCAGGTTGTCTTTCTCACTACTCCCCTGAATATGCCATGGCTGGTAACAGATATTATCGATTCAAATAAGTTTAGTTATATTTTTTCTTCATTCAATTGGTTATTTTAATTTTGATTGTTTCCGGGCTTGAATGGAATGCCACAGGATATTTGGTATTTGGGGAAATTCCTACCCATGCCGGGAGATTAAACTTGGAAAATCGTTGACAAATTTCAATTATTTTCGGTAAAGCAACGAAAAAGAACAGGAACTAAATTCCGATGAACGGCATTTCAAACAATGATGGGAGAAAGAAAACATGATAACAGCATAAGCTTAATAGTGAATTTCATGTTTATTCTTTTATGGCTGTTACAAACAAAAGACCACGAAAGTCAGCATCGAACTCGGCAATTCTTCCTGCGTCAGTGAATAATCACTGGCGCCATGGTTCTGACAGAGAACAGAGAGGATTGCATTGCGTCATATAGGAGTTTAAAGAGCATTTGCAAGTGTGTGCTTACTTCTCCGCAATTATTATTTACTTTAAACATGAATAATTCAAATGCAATTTGTATTATCTTAACGTTTTAAAAATTTAAGATGTTTAAATTGTCTTTTGTAAGCGTATGCCATCATCATTAATCAGAGGTTTGCACAAATAAAAATAGATATTCGAAACGACACTTTTGAACTGGGCTAAAAATTTATTCTGCCGTGAGCGTTTGTATTAAAGAAGATAAATAACCAAGATAGAATTGTCACACTAATGCCTGGTTGGTATTTAAAAAAAATGGTAAGTAATATATATATATATATATATATATATATATATATATATATATATATATATATATATATATATATATATATATATATATATATATATATATATATATATATATATAATCTATTAATGTGTTCCAAGGAGAGACATGGAGTATGCATGATATACTTTGTGGATATCTTCACTGGATATAGAATGAAGAGGAAGGAGGAAAACCGTGGTGAATAATTGAAGAGTCGGGTAATTTTTTATCTGATGTCTTGTACCTTTTCGCTTTACTCGAGGTGAACAGGTGACAGAAGCGACAGCGCACTTGAAGGAGACCAAATGCTATTAAGAAAGTCGAAAAATATTGATATTTTATGGAGATGATTTATGATGGTAAGGCTAAAAAACCTCGAAATTTGCAGAAGAAAGGAGGTTAATGAAAGGTTTTGATATGTATGAAAAAACTGGCTGTATTTAGGTTTCGAAAAAGCAGTGAATTGCATAAAGAAAATTAATGTAATAAAGAGAAACAAAAAGAATATTTAAAAGGAGTCTTCAGCATGATAAAAAAAAAGACCTTGGGCAGAGGGAAGGACTGAACGCCCGTTGTTCTGTTGTGTTTTATCTCTTTAGTTGGAATATTTCATTTGCTGTTGTCTCTCGGGTTCTTGTTTTGTCATGGACAGTGTTGCCTCATAATTTCTAAGCAGTGTATTGTTTCAATTATCGGTTGCTGATTCGCGGACCGTCCAGAAAAAATCTAAAATTCAAATCTTTTGTCAAATTAATGCAATGTTTTCGTCAATACCAGCTTTCATCTTCCAGATGACAGCGTCGCAGATGAACACAAACAAAAATTTCGCTCTCTTGTGCATTTTCGAATGTTGTGAATATTGTTTTATGTTCCTTTCATTTCAAGATTTCCTCTGTTCCGTGTTTCAGAAATGTTTATTATTTCACATAGTGGATTATCAACACAAACCGGGTAAATAAGACTGAAACCTGAAAAAAAACTATTGACCCTATTATGCACGTAAAGTAATAATTAGTTAAAAGCAGAGAGAATAAGCATTAAATTTTTGCGACATAAGCAGCCAATAAAAAAATAACTGCGGAGTGGAGGTAAATAAAGAAAACACACGACTGGCAGTTGACTTTTGTTATTGAGACGGCCAGGTATATACTGTATATACCCGAGTAGCCTAGCGCCATCCGGCCACAAATTTTGAATAACATGTTCACAATATGGATAAGCTTTCCGTGTGCTGTTTCTACACACACACACACAATATGTATGTATATATATATATATATATATATATATATATATATATATATATATATATATATATATATATATATATATATATATATATATATATATATATATATATATATGCGTGTGTGTGTGTATGTGTGCATGTGTGTGTGTGTGTGAATATAAATGCACGCATTTATATTCGCGTGAAGAGTGCGTTCAGAACACAGGTATATATACCTGTCTGTGTGTGTATGTATATATTTAGCAATGTCAGCAATTACCAACAGTTCTACAGCAATGGTCCACAGGCCAGAAAAAAAGAATTAGGTTAGTCAGACAAACTTACAAGTAAGTTTTTATACTGAAAAATCATCAATTTACCAAATAGAAGTTTGCCAGTGATTCAAAATTCTTAGGTACAATGATTCCCCAATTTACAAAACGTACACATTTATAAAGTGTCTCTTCCAAGGTAGCACAGGGGCTACGCCAATTTGTCAGTACTAAAATTATAGTGGTGTTGACAAACCACTGACGCAATTTTTATTAATTATAATCTCACTAGTCAGTTTTATGAAGCTAGGGGCTCTTATACAGAATACTCGGCCAAATATGGTTTCGAAGCATGGTGCTGAAGCTGTGCTCAGAAATTCCTCGAGTAGACAGAAACGCTGAACCACCTACACTTCCTGGGCAGCAACGAGTGAGCTGGATATTTGCGTGATCACCTACGTGGGCCCCTGCCACTCTATTCAGGCTCTGTACACAACTGCTGCAATGTTTGTATTAGTCTTTGATATTAATGGACGGATCCCCTCTAATATTGTTGTGAAAAGTTCTTGGGTCATGCGAATGTATTACTACATTGTCTTGTGTGTCCACAGTATGAAATGCACTAAATGTGTGGATCATATAGCCAACTATTTAGTGCAATGTCATGTGTGTCCACAGTATGAAATGCACTAAATATTTGGCTATATGATCCACACATTTTGTTCCGTAACCATTCCTTGACCCAAACACTCCTTTTCCTTCTCTCCTTCAAAATCAACCTTGCACTCACAATACACAAAAGTATATGTATATATATATGTATATATATATATATATATATATATATATATATATATATATATATATATATATATATATATATATATATATATATATATTTGTGTGTATCTTTGTAAATAAGTTTTGAAAGAGAGAATTGGAATCCAAACAATTTAATTTTCATTCCATCCGTCAACTCTAATTCTTTAAAGTGTTCCGTTTCTTGTTTCAATCAGTCTCCAAAGATTTGATTAACGAATGTAAATAGGATATCGAGGAAAGAGCAAAGAGGAAGTCATCTAAAGTAACCACTTTGCCACCTCCTGGATTACTTTGTTACCGCACCACGAAGTTGAGGGATGAAACCTAGTTCAATGACTGTTTTAAATTGCTCACCATTTTCTTAGCTCTCTTTAATTCGAGAATCTGGAAGCATCTAATAAACTCTCATTAACAGCCTGTTAGAAAATGTTAACCGAAACTCATCAAAAATCTCTTCAATATAAATAAGACCTCTTTCCTTTAAAGGTTTGTCTAATTTTTTTCTTTGTTTTAATTGAACGATTTTATTGTTTTTTACCTTTCGTGGAAATTTTTTTTTTTTCAAATTTTTATGTTTTATGTAACTTCTGTCGGATTTTACTGGTTTAGTTATTAGAGCGTCAGTTGTAGTTATTTCACCATTGAACAGAAAAGCAAGCAAGATGCAAGATGAAATGCTTTCATTATTATTATTATATTGTTTTTTTTTTGGGGGGGGGGCTGTTATTGTAACTGTTGTTGTTATTTTATTATGATTTTTTTTGACAGATGTGAAATTCTTCGAACATTTAATGGATTACAGCTTCCGCTTATTCAATGCCAAGGATGCATATGGGTAAGTTATTAGTTTTCTGTAAAAGAAAACTATTGGGATGGCTTTGACTGTCCGTCCGCACTGTTTCTGTCTATCCTCAGATCTTAAAAATTACTGAGGCTAGATGGCTGAAAATTGGTATGTTGAACATCCACCCTCTAACCATCAAACATACCAAATTGCAGCTCTCTAGCCTCGGTAGTTTTTTTTTTATATTATTCAAGGTTAAAGTTAGCCATAATGGTGCTTCTGGCAACGATGTAGGGCAAGGCCACCACCGGCCGTGGTCAAAGTTTGATGGGCCGCGGCTCATACAGCATTATAAAGAGACCAACGAAAGATAGATCTATTTTCGGTGGCCTTGATTATATGCTTAGCGTCTATACAGAAAACTCCATTGCGCTGAAGAAACTTCTGCGCATTTTTCACTTGTTGCTTTTACTCTCCCAAAACTGGACGTTCTCTGACCCCAAGTGTTGTTAATCTGCCCAATCAAGTCACGCTTCGGCATGGCTTCAGTTTTACATTAGATTTCGTTAATCAACCTCCTATTGAATTAAATTACCAGACCACACAGGTAGACCTTCCAGTACTAGCTGTGAAGGCACAATGACGAGCTCTCGTAAAGGTTTTACATATGAAAGAGATCGTTGGTCTAAGATCAGGTTAGTAAGCTGCGTTTTGCTGGAAGCGCGTAAAAGGAGTGACCTCCTGTAGACGCCGTACTGACGGCATATAGCGACATGACCATCTGCCTACCGAGCAGCACAAGTAATTGTAATGAGCATGGAAATAATTCAGTAATATAATGCCAAAGTAGGACGCTGGAAAATATGATTCATGAAATCTTAAGGCTATAGCAGGTTAATCGTTTAAATGAAAGCTCATAATAGAATGTTTTAAGCAGGCAAAGATAAAACCATATTCTTTAATAAAAGAATTTTTACTCAGTCTGACATATTGTTCACTGCTGCACATTCGATGAAAATGTAATACCAAATTTCACACATTAATTACGACGAATCCTGGGAATCTTTATCATTCAGCAAAAGATTCTATATATAGATATATAGAAATGTTTCATTAATTCAGGCATTGACTTTGAACAAGTTAAAAAATGCGCCGAAGTTTCTTCGGCCCAATCGAGTTTTCTGTACAGCCGCTACAGCGTATAATCGAGGCCACCGAAAATAGATCCGTCTTTCGGTGGTCTCGGTGTAATGCTACATGAACCGCGGCCCATGAAACTTTAACCACGGCCGGTGGTGGCCTGTCCTATACCGTTGCCAAAAGCACGATTATGGCTAACTTTAACCTTAAATAAAATAAAAAGTCCTGGGGCTAGAGGGCTGCAATTTGTTATGTTTGATGATTGGAGGGTTGATGATCAACACACCAATTTGCAGCCCTCTAACCTCAGTAGTTTTTAATGTAAGATTTGAGGGCGGACGCAAAAAGTCCGGACAGAATAAAGTGCGAGCAGACAGACAAAACCGACACAACATTTTTCTTTTACCGAAAACTGAAAAGGTCAAATTAACTCTGAAGTATTTTGTCGTTTTCCCTTGTCATAGGAGGATATTTTTGAATGGAACCAGATCTTAATTCCAGGGTAACAAATAAGAAAAAATAAATATTTTTCGATACATTATCAATGGTTAACTGATATTCTAATACACACACACACACACACACACACACACACACACACACACACACACACACACATATATATATATATATATATATATATATATATATATATATATATATATATATATATATATATATATATATATATATATATAAAGAGTAAATGTTCTTGTATTATGCAACAGTTATCATAGAGACCTAGATACACAACACAGAATAGATTTTTTTTATGTTGGTGGTGTTAAATTAGATTCTTTGTAAACATTAAAAGTACATCTTACGCTTATAATATTAGAGATTTGCATTTATCGGATTACCGTAGCCTGCTATTATTTGTGTTTTTGCAACGGAATTTATAAAACTAAATTTTGCTTAAGATACTTAACCAAAATATTTAAACTTTTTTTTTAAATATCTTACTATGTTCAGTGTCTTCAGCAAAAATTCTTAAATTATTTTAATCCGAGTACGAACGAGAGGTTAACTCACTTCCAAAAGTTATTCTGACTTTTCTTTCACGCATACTTACTCAGGCCAAACTTTAGATCTACGGTGTTTGTAAAGTGTAAAGGATGAAAGGAACTGTGATATGAAGGTTGTGTTTCTCTTATTTCAAATCTGCCATGTTTACTGATAGAAGAAAGGCCGCATCGATATATCTTTTGTTTTGGACTAAGTACATCAGTTTCTCTCTTACTTCGGCTTTGTTCTTTTCTCCCTTTTATTCATAAAAAGTTATCCTCTTCTGTTTAATGAATCTTTATGGTCATTTAGCTAAAGAAGTCAACGACATTATTTTTCACAAATAATAATAATAATAATAATAATAATAATAATAATAATAATAATAATAATAATAATAATAATAATAATAATAATAATAATGATTGAGAAAGGGTTGTTATTTCTGAGACAGATTTGAACTCTAGAGTCATCTTTGCTCCTTCGGAGTTTTATGTATTAAGCAATAACTAAAAAAGATTATTTTTTCTAAGAGGTTGGAAAATGTTTTTAAAATGGATGTCCTGGAAGAACTGAATAAAAGAAATTATTGCGATTAGATTTGCACGAACAGTTTTCTTTTGATGTAGAATATACGTATACTTATTAGGCAAAGGAAACGCAAAGGTTTTACACTTGCATTCCTCTCAGATGAACGAGCAAGAATATTATCATACAGAAATATTATGAAAGCTTTGTGGTCTGACAAGATCATTTCCTGACAGCAAATAAATTTATTTTTAGATGTTATTCGACGGAATGCTCGTAAAGTATTCTGCTGTAGAGAGTTAGGATAGAGGATTAGTTAACCCTCGACAAAAAGAAAATGTTTTAAAATTGTGAAATTCATGAAAAGGGGTAGCGAAAAGGCTTTGAGGATATTAAGAATGATTTTGTACGTATATAAACCATTTCATCCTGTAACATGAAAGTATTTCCACAATGATGAAGAGAAAAAAGATGTTTTTTTTTTTTGTAAAAGCTCAATATTCCCTTGTATCTTGAAATTATCCATTCTGTGAATGTTTTATTTTTAATTTAACTTCCCAAATAAGGAACATTACATCAGAGAATTTCTTTTATGACTTGAAATTACTTTCTAAATATTTTTATATATATGAAAACTTCATGAAGAAATCTATTAAAGTTAAAACATGCAGTTTAGTTATAGACACAATTGCAAGTGAGTCCCACAGAGCCTATAGCCAATATGAGACTTTCTCGCTCCGTCATGTGAATGCGGAGATGGAAAACACTTGGCAATGATTTTATTTTTCTCTCGGGAGAGACATAGGCCTTAAAAAGAAGATTTAGACGGAGTGAAGAAAAATTGGAAAGTTTCTGACTTGAAGTCTAGAGTGAGGAAGCAGGAAAGATGTGGGTGAATGGTGCTGGTGGAGGAGCTCTCGACAGTGATGTCTTTTGCATAGGCGCATGAAGCGGCTGATGTGGAAGTCTTTTGCACATGAAAAAAAAGAACAAATTCAGGGAAACTATTAAGTAATTATGTAAATGTCTTATATGCACGTGTTACAGCCATAAATAATGATACATGCTATGTCTGTAATTGTAGATATAAATATCTCCATATAATGCAAATCAACTCTGGAATAGCTTGTGTTTAGCTTTGAATATGTTTGAAAGTGATGAACGGGATTACCGCAACCACACGGCAGATTTTCCATTAACAATAAACGACCTCTCATTTGCAATTAATGCCTTTATGCAATACGATTTCGAAAATTTCACAGCTTGCCAATTAATATTACCACCCTTGAAACATGAAATCATTTTCCCCTGTCGCGACAGAATATTGTTCACTTTGTCATGTTTGAATTACCATCAGATACTACCTGTTAGCACCCTGAGGGCCAAAAAGAACAAAATTTTGTTCCGAAATCAGTATTCAGAGAAAGAATATTTTCCATTTTTGTTATATATTTGATTGAAAAAGAATATCGACTTTACGTGTTGTGATACAAAATGAATGATATATCATTAGAAATATAGATATCCACATTTTTAATAAGAGATCATTTAGTACAACATATATGATGAATCATAATTTGTTATATTCCATTGCCACTGAGTCGTGCTTTGGTGTTTTATGAACAACACAACATAATATCTGCAGCAGCGCTGGTTTATCGACCACTGCAACGGCGACACATGATCTGGTCAGAGTGCATCAGCACTTTTGACCATCTCGGGGGTTGTAGGAATGACCTCAACAACGTCAGTAGAAAATAGACCGTTGGGTAACTGGTGTGATCGGAAGTGCCTCACAGTACTTAACGTATTAGAGGGAAAGACCGTTGTGTCCTTTCAGTTGATTTCGCCAAAGACCCAGGGAGGTGGGACACCTGATAACTTATGATCAATCAACCAAATCTTTTAGTCACTCAGTCAATTATTATTATTATTATTATTATTATTATTATTATTATTATTATTATTATTATTATTCAGTAGTCAGTCAAGGGGAAAATCAACGTTACACCGCAGTTTATTTGCATTAGACTTGCCTTCTCTTTTCGTATTTCCCTTGTAGACAAATGACGAAGTGAATGCCAACTTCGTATTTTAAGGGATTAGCAAATATAAGGAAAGACGAGAGAACATTAAGACAGAAGCAAAGAAAAAATGTCAAATTCTGGTTGCGGAGGACAATTGTCACCAAATATGCAAACTGGTATTATGTTGCACATATGCACTTCGTTATGTTGTGGTATGCGTTCCCAACTATGAATGACTCTGCTTCTGTCTGCTGTTGTTCACTTTGGTAATTCTGTTTACGCTGTCTATCTTATTTCAGGAGGGAGGGGTAATGGATTCACCGGGCACTTATTAGGTTTTATTCTTATAACACTAAATAGTTCACACGGCCAGCCACACTGGACTTAGAAATTTCTCTTGATGTCAGAGAGGAGAGCGACACAGATCTTACCCAAAAAGGGTTCAAGTTAACTCTAACTAAAAACTGATCAGAATGAACTCTGGACCTATGTTGAATAAAACTCCGCCTCTTTGAGGAAGTCTACTCTAATCTTAATGGTTCAATTTCAACTCCCACTTTGGCAAAGGACAAATCACTTCAATTTTGCTGACCTTTTCACTTCATAATCATTCCTTTAGCTCCTCCTTACTTTCCCATATCTCGACGTTGGTTGTTGTCCAACTCCAATTTACTTGGTCTCACGGTTCATCATTTCAAGTTATCAACACCGCGTTTCTCTCTCTCTCTCTCTTATTACGATCAGTGCATTTCATACTTATTCACTGTAGAAATACTTTCAAATTCATTGCATAACATCACTCGGCCACATACCTACATTGACTACAATGTACAAAACTATAAACTGAATCAAGCAATGTAAGAGGATTAACCACCTCAACACCAAATAAAACCATTACAAAAATTAACTCTAAGCCAACCAACTAAGGTAGACCCAGGAATAATAATGTAATGCAAAAATGAATAAAGTAGTCATGTAAGCAGGTGCATGGAATTAAAATTATATGAATGCCTATAATACACATTCAAAGAAAAACTTGACTATAGTCAATTACTTCAATGTCAATAATTTCCATTAATAAGCAAATAAATGCAAGAAATATTATAATGCATTATTATGATCTCGCTTTTCGAGATCAACAGGTTCTTCAAAATAAACAAGCACTTGGGCTATAATGACTGACGAGAGGTGACAAACAAAGGAGGGAGGAGCAGAACAAATACAAAAAAAAGTTGCCTTAATATTAGTTTATTCCAAATTAGTTATTTACATATTTACAGTGAGTCAGGTTCAGTTTAGAGTAAATAATAAAATGAACATTACTACAAATGAATTAAATTACTTAAAGGACAGCAAAATACAAGCAATTTAAACTTCAAATAAATTAACATTTGAGCAGCAAAATTACTTAATAGCCGGGAGCATAATACATAAAATCAAACAAATACAAGAGCAGCAAAAGCAAAATTAATTAATACAGTCAACATAATACATAAATACACAAGTAGCATAAACAATCTTAATAAATAAACGATAATGGAACATTATAAATTCACTCAGGGAAATACTGATAAACACCAAAGCAGCCACCAACTGCTCGACAGGAACACTGCAGGACAACAAAGACAGAGCCGACACGACAACCATCTCGTCCTCAAGCACAGTGCTGACGTCCTCCTCCAGTACCGACGATCATGACAGAGCCGACACGGCAACCATCTCGTCCGCAAGAAACGTACTGACGTCCTCCTCCAATTACGACGACCATGACAGAGCCGACACGGCAACCATCTCGTCCTCAACAAACTTTCCGCTGCTCTGCTGCCAGGACCTGACTCGTAGGTAAGGATACCTGCTGCTGCTACTCCAACTGGCTCTCTGTTGCCCTCAACCTGACTCGATGCTGCTACGAACCTGACTGACGAAGTCTGACGCCATTCACCAGACGACAGCTCGCCAGCAAGAAAAACACAAAAACAACAAAAGGAGGCAACAATCCACCAAGGGAACAATCGACAAACGATTGTTCCTAACACCTCCCCACCTAACAGAAAAAAAAAAAAATTACAATAAATTTTTTTTTTTTTTACAAACAAAATACTCTCCCCCGATGCTGCCACACCCCCGCCAGCCAAAACAGAACCAATCCTGGCCTAAGGTCGCCAATATTATGATTTCGGTTTTCGAGATCAACAGGTTCTTCAAAATAAACAAGCAATTGGGCTATAATGACTGACGAGAGGTGACAAACAAAGGAGGGAGGAGCAGAACAAATACAAAAAAAAGTTACCTTAATATTAGTTTATTCCAAATTAGTTATTTAGATATTTACAGTGAGTCAGGTTCAGTTTAGAGTAAATAATAAAATGAACATTACTACAAATGAATTAAATTACTTAAAGGACAGCAAAATACAAGCAATTTAAACTTCAAATAAATTAACATTTGAGCAGCAAAATTACTTAATAGCCGGGAGCGTAATACATAAAATCAAACAAATACAAGAGCAGCAAAAGCAAAATTAATTAATACAGTCAACATAATACATAAATACACAAGCAGCATAAACAATCTTAATAAATAAACGATAATGGAACATTATAAATTCACTCAGGGAAATACTGATAAACACCAAAGCAGCCACCAACTGCTCGACAGGAACACTGCAGGACAACAAAGACAGAGCCGACACGACAACCATCTCGTCCTCAAGCACAGTGCTGACGTCCTCCTCCAGTACCGACGATCATGACAGAGCCGACACGGCAACCATCTCGTCCGCAAGAAACGTACTGACGTCCTCCTCCAATTACGACGACCATGACAGAGCCGACACGGCAACCATCTCGTCCTCAACAAACTTTCCGCTGCTCTGCTGCCAGGACCTGACTCGCAGGTAAGGATACCTGCTGCTGCTACTCCAACTGGCTCTCTGCTGCCCTCAACCTGACTCGATGCTGCTACGAACCTGACTGACGAAGTCTGACGCCATTCACCAGACGACAGCTCGCCAGCAAGAAAAACACAAAAACAACAAAAGGAGGCAACAATCCACCAAGGGAACAATCGACAAACGATTATATGAATGCCTATAATACACATTCAAAGAAAAACTTGACTATAGTCAATTACTTCAATGTCAATAATTTCCATTAATAAGCAAATAAATGCAAGAAATATTATAATGCATCATAGTGCTAAACACAAAATAAGACAATTATATATTTATATATCAAATACTCAAAATAAATGCAGAAAAATAAGGCAAAGTAAATATATCAAATGCCTATTACTCTCTGGTTATCAATCTTGATAACTTGGTAAAAATTCACACGTCATAAACATATCTGATTGTTATTAAAAGAAATCATAAATTGTAAATAAAAAAAAAAAATCAATCATCAAAATGTTCAAGTGCAAGTCAATGGTAAACGCTATCACTCTTTAGGAAGGATCCTGTCCATCATGTCTTTGATTATGGTAAGCTTATTAAATATTAATTTCCTGACAATCATAAAGGAAATGAAAGCAAATAGTACCAAAGGAATGGCATTTATGAATGACATGATAGGAGAAATCTCGGTCTTATATGTATGAAAGAAAGTATGAACCTCTTCTAGCTTTGTGAATGTCTCCAATTCCAGTTCTGAAAGCTGAAATTCGTTAATAACTTCAAACTGATGTACACTTTTAGTGAAATTTAAACTGTACGTCGTGAAGACTGTAGGTTTGTAATACAAATTATGTAGAATGACCAATTCACAAGCAGATGAAAATGAGTGTACATTAATGAAAACTACTTCTGTTTTGTTTGACTTACAGTCACTCTTAGCATTCAATCTGTTTGCTGAGAACACAAAAATTTCATCATCAATGATCTGAGCCTTGAAAGTTTCTGTAAAAGGTAGGTATTTACAATGGTTCTTACCATTCATGTTGTTTACAAGATCATCTAGCCAATGAAGAGCACTCAAGGGTTCATAGAAATTCACAATGTTACAAACATATACACCATCATTAAACACGTCACATTCCTTGAACTCATGTTCGGGAATTTCAGTCACTAGGAACGAATCATGCTGCAAGGCAAAGTGTCGAACTGTTCCTTCTAGCAAAATGGACTTATTATCTACTATCATTGGGAATGGATAGACTGACATCAATGAGTTGATGTCTGGATTGTTGAAAGGGATCACTAGAATTATTTGGTTAACTACTACTTTCACTGTGATCATGCCATAATAGTCCACTATATTTTCTACTAGTGGCTTCAAATGGTTGTTCACAACACACTTCTGAATAATGGCTTCAATTTCACTAGGGGTTATCAGAAAAGGCGACAGCAGGTTTTTACATGCCATCATGATCGCATTGAGTAATTCCTTGTATTCCAGAAGGAAATTACTTGCTTCTATGAGCAGTTGCTCCATCATTTCTGTTTGATGGATTCTAGCAATTTCTGATGAAACATTATGGAGTGCACTATTCACAAATTTTTTCAGCACTGTGATCATTTTTTTATTTTGATTGACATTTCCTATTACTTTATTATAGACAGTGCCCTGCTCAGAAGCCCAATTTTCAAGTTGAGCCACTCTTTTCTTTAGCTTTTCAACATTACCATCAGTCGCCACTCCAAAGAGATTGTGTAAAGCGATGCCTATAAAGGGTATGAGTGATTGCTTTACTACTTTCCTTGGCATAACACTATCAATGTCACTCAGCAACTTGGAGAGCATGTCGTACAAATTTCTATCTTGGACACTGTGTAATCCTGCCTGGATCTGATTGCTCAGCTGGACTAACTGCTCTCTCTGATCGATAATGGACTCCGTCCGGATCTTAACAATAGCTAGGCCCTGTATCATCTTAACCTTGCCATGTTCCTTGATGATGGCTCCCTTCCTTAGTTGTACAAGTGAGTTCACAATTTGACTCACTGCCAACCAGCAAACAATCCATTTGCTGAAATAATGTTATTAAGCAGTAAAAATCTTATCAACTACATTTGTTTACCATTGCACTTGCCATTACCTTCTTCTCAAATTATACCTTGGGGTCATTGAAGATTCTATTTTATTATCTATCTTATCTTTATTAGACAAATCTGTCAACTGGGTAGAGGACCAAGGTTCTGAATGAACTACTTTAATGTGGTTCCAATGTACAATAGATTCTCTCAAGGTAATCTCATGCATTAACTTGAATTTATTCAACTTCAAAACTTCTAAAACTCTATATGGACCACGGAATTTAGGGGATTCTTTAGTATTAGGTCCTTCAAGAACATGATTGAGTACATAAACTTGTTGTCCTACCTTTCACGAGGGTATGGTGGATCTGTTATTGTAATACTTACTAGATTTTTTATGTAACTCCTTTAACCTAGCCCTGGTAACTTTAACTGTCTCATACGTACGTCTTGTCTTCCAAGCAATATAGTCCTCATAGTTGTACGTACGTTTGGGTGGTGCGGCATCATCCAAAAGTGAATTTGGCATTCTCTTTTGTTAGCCATACAATAGAAAATGAGGAGTTTCTCCTATTGATTCATTTACTGTGTTGTTTAGAGTAAATTGTATGTCTTCGAGAGTCAAGTCCCAGTCTTCAGTGTTTGGGGTTACCAATGTTTTCAGAACATCCTTTATTTTGCGATTTGTTCTTTCTACTGCTCCATTTGAGCTTGGCTTATGTGCTGTTATTTGACATTTCTGTATCTCATAAAAGTCACACAGTTTCTTTAGAATGTCACTAGTAAATTCAGCAGCATTGTCTGAGAGCAAAACTTGAGGATATGAATGTGTGGTTATGATTCTAGACTTAAAGGCTTCTGCCACCGTCGCTGCTTCTGTTTCTGGTTGGAACAATTTCTACATATCTGGTCAAATAGTCAATGAAAACTAAAATCTGTTTATTTCCTCTGATGGTGTTCGGAAATGGACCTAAGAAATCCATTGTGACTACTTGAAAAGGATTTAATTCTGAAGGATACATTTCCAGAGGAGCCTTGACGTTGACATTCCCTTTATGTACATTACATATGGTGCAGTTCTGAACAAATCGACTAGCATCTTCACTACACCGAGGCCAAAAATAGTTTCTAGTGATTGTTTTACATGTTTTCTTAATTCCAGGGTGTCCTGATAACTTGTATGAATGAGTTAGTTCTAAGACGTCCTGTATTAGTGTATTAGGAATGTACAAACGTGAACAAGCATTTGGTTCGTCTGAAGTTTTGTACAATAATCCATCTATCAATTGAAACTCTGAATTTTTCTCACCTTGCAAGAGGTTATCAATTACTTCCCTTATTCTAGAATCGTTTTGTTGTTCCTGACGAACTTTGTCTAAATCTAGGTCTGTGATTTGACAACTGAAGGCGAAATTATGAGTGGTAATTTGTTTCTCGTTCTCTTCTTGTGATCTAGATAAGGCGTCAGCTAATGTGTTATATCTACCAGGTATATATCTAAATTCTGGGGCAAATTCTAATACGCTAACGAATCATCTATTGAACTTCATATTATTGGTAAAAGCCCTTTTCTTGAAAAGATCACAAATGGGTTTATGCTCTGTAAGAACGTTAATTTTACGTCCTAGCAAAATGTGCCTAAATTTCTGTAATCCCCAGACTAAGGCTAAACATTCTCTTTCTGTTGTACTGTAATTTCTTTCAGCTGCATTCAAAACTCTACTGGCATAGTATACAGTCCTTATCCTTGTTTTATCCTTTTGCATCAAAACGGCACCTAGTCCTGTACTTGAAGCATCACAGGCTAAGTAGAATTCCTTCTCGAAGTCTGGATAAACTAGGATAGGATCTGTTATCAACATATCTTTTAGTGTTTTGAATGCTGTTTCCTGTTCATCTTTCCACACATAGTTAGCATCTTTCCTAGTTAACTCAGTTAATGGCTTTGCTATTGTAGCAAATCCCTTTATGAAAGGTCGATAATACCCTACCATACCTAGGAATCTTAGTGCCTTCAAATTTCTTGTGGCTGGATAGTCCACAATAGCCTTAATCTTTCCTTCTTGCATTTTCAAACCATGTTCACTGATAACATGTCCTAGATATTCAAGAGATTTCTTCATGAACTGACATTTCTTAATTTTTACCTTTAATCCGGCCTTTCTGAGCCTATCTAATACTAATTCTATTGTCTTGAAATGATACATCCTTACTAGCAATTATTACATCGTCAAGATAAACCGATACGTCTTCAACATCTCCTAAGATTTGCAGCATTAAACGTACAAACGTTAAAGGAGCCGAAGTAAGACCAAACGGCATTACCTCGAATTGCAAATGTTCTTTGTGAGTACTGAATGCCGTGAGATGCTTGGATTCTTCATCGAGAGGAACTTGCCAACATCCACTTAGTAGATCGAGGCTAGAAAATACCTTGGCACCTCCTAATTGAGCTAACATGTCATTAATGACTGGCATTGGCATTCGATCAGGGACGGTGTGGGAATTCAATTTCCTGTAATCGATTACCATCCTCCAACTACCGTCTTTCTTTGGAACTAGCAGTAAAAGTGAATTATAAGATGACTTAGAAGGAATTACGACTCCATCTTCCTTCATCTCCTCAACCATCTCGTCTACGATGGGTCTTTGACTTATTGGAAGTTTGTAGTTAGGTACATAAAAGGGTCTAGCACCATCTTCTATGACTATTTTGTGCTGCAGGACATCTGTCCTTCCTAACTTATCTCCTGTTACCGCTACAACATTCCTATATTTCTCTAATATCTGTATTCACCTGTCCCTACAATGAGGAAAATCTGTATTATTTACTTCCCCTTCTAATTTAACTCTTGTGTCAGCCACAGAGACAAATGCTTTTTCACTTATGGTTAGTAAAGTGTTAGTAATCACAATTCCCTTACAGAATTCTATGCCGGCATGCAATTCTAGTCTCTTGTCAGAATAATTATACACATAAGTCGTGCAATTTCCACCATTAAGTCTTACTAGGGAATTGTCCATTTTCTCAAAGTCTGGTAAGTCTTCATTAACTAATAACACATCTGTATCACCTAGGTTTTTATCTGTTACAACTCTAAGACAAACCTTTGTCAGACCTTGTGGATGCAACATAACGCTATTATTTAATCTAAATTTTACAAGATTATCATCGGCAGTACTAACTGAGCAGATTTCTTCTGCATTCTGTACATCGGCAGTGTAACAGACATCAGTATCATCTGAACTTTCATCTTGTGGTATCACAGAACTTATCTCTGTCATTTTCAGGTTGCCTAACAGCAACAACTCATTGAGATACTTCTCTTCCGTATCTTCTCTTATTATTAGGTGACTACCTTCTATTAGCGTGTCAGGATCGTCAGGTTGGGAAAAAGAACTAAGTCCTTCGGAGGTATCTACTTGTTGTGCACTTGAGTCATCAGGTTCATACCTGCTATCTGAGAATTCCTCCTGAGTGGCTTCTAGGCTTTGAAAAGCAGTTTGACTATCTTCTCCTATTTCTTCTATCATTGAATTTCTACACACTGTCCTACCCGCGTTAGCATTAAATTCCATTTCTATCTGTTGGATGTCTACTTCTTCAGATGAGGCTGTCTCAGGTAAAGTGATCAAGTTTATCTGAAACTGTTCCTCTTCTTCAAGAGAGCAAACATTTCCTCTATCAATTTCCTTGATAGTTATTCTTCCATTGCTACAATCTAGTGTAATTCCACATCTTTTCATAGCCTGGAAGGAAAATAGAGCTTGAGCTGGAAAATATTTCTCTTCCAGCACCACAAACTCTTCCCTGTATTTCTTATTTAGAATTTCTATCTCTAAATTGACATTGCCTATAGCCCTTATTTGCTTTCCAGCGATCCCCTTTATGGTCCTATAGGATTTTCTCATTTGGGAAAGCTCACAACCTATATGTTCTGTTAAAGTGCCTTTATCTATGATACTTACAGTACTGCCTATATCCAACAATATGGAACTCAGTACACCTTCTAAGTGTACTTGTATGATAGGCAACTCTTCCTGACACATATTAAAATTCTTTACAGAAAACACTATTTCATTACTTCGAGTAATGTCTGTTGGGGATACCTCCTTATTCAATGTCACTATCTCTTTCTGTAAGGATGGACCTTTCTGCTGCGCTCTCTGTGATTGTCACTGAGAATCCCCTTGATTTGGGTTACTGGGGGAGGTATTCTGACTATTAGGCTGAGTATTGTGGTTATTTTGAGACCTCTGAGAATTTCCCTGTCTGTTGTACCAACAGTTCTGGATTAAATGTCCTATCTTATTGCAATTTGAACACAATTTGTTTCTTCTACAATTCTGTGTTGTATGGTTGGAATAACCACAATTTCCACAATTTTGTCTCTGCCTAATTGACTGTGGTCTATTATTCCCTGAATTTTGGCCTTGACTAGCTCCCCTCTGTCCAGGAGTCCTGTTATTTCCACTGTTACTTCCATTAGTTCTAGTGGTATTCCCATTGTTACCTCTATTTGGTGGCCTACCTTCATTGTTTCTGTTTGATTGATTAAATCTCCTATTGTTGTTCCCACCGTTTCTATCAAACGAATTTCTGTTTCCCTGATGCCTAGACCTAGCTTGCCCTGATTGGTTTCTACTGGACTGATTGCTATTATTTCTTGGGCATTCACTAGCTACAGTTCCCGTAAAATCTGCACTACTACTTGATGAATTCTGTTTTACTTTCCTTTCTATGTACATCCAGGTTTGTACAATTCCATCATTTGGCTTCCTATCGCAATACTTCTTTAAGGCTACTCTTTCTTCCTTATCCAAAGCATCATAGATTGGTCCTAATGACATATATCTAAGTACCTTGGATATACTAGCTAAATCTGTTTCATCATCATCAAAGTCATCCTTCCTTCCAACAACAATTCCTACAGCTTTCATATCTGTCGTCACTCTACCTATAGCTTCTTCTACTCTAGTGGCTAAAACTAAGTGATTACCCTCATCTTTCTGATGATGGAAAGTTCCTATGTTGTACCATGGATCTTTCTGTGCTTCTGGTTGCGAAAACTGTAAGCACTGTTTCCTGAATTCGTTAAACAGAGTAATTTTCCTAAAAAGTACTGAATGAAGAACTGTATGTGCATCACCATGTTCCATACTAACATACAAGAGTGCTTCATCTATTTTCTTTCTCTCATCTGTGATACCAGCAGCTAAAATTCTGCTTTCTGTGTCTGCCAACCATCGATTTACACTATATTCTTCTAGTCTACTTTTATCTACATTACTTGGGTCTACCGTTCCACAAAATCTAGTGGCTTGGGTGATTACCGCGGCTTGTGCCATGACGTAGCGTCTAGGTATAGTCGAATTTGTTGGGTTAGTGGTTACAACGGAAGTGTTAGGCGCACTATTTGTCTGTAAACTAAGTGGGGGACCCTGACTATGAGGATGTCTGGGTCTAGTATTACTAGGATTAATTTGTCTAGAAAGTCGTTCAGGTACAGGCCTTAGGTTATATTGAGTCTGGTCTCCGCCCCTTGTCTGTTGCAGTCGCGAAATTACTTCATCAAAGGATTCATTCAAATTAACTAATAAAATATTCAATGATTCCAAGAATGAAAAATAAATGAAAAAAAAAATTGAGAAGCAGGTACTTACTTCAATTGCATGTTTGCTGAGTTGACTGTATTTGACAATAGAAATTAAATTTCCCCAACTCATTCCTTCATAGGACTCTCTCACAATCTGAAAAAGTCTGATATTAGTTTTGGACATTACAATTGTTTGGGTTCCACTGCAAAATGCTGCGCCAAGTGTATAACAAAAAAATTATGATAGAATAATTTTAAACAGAATTGTCTTTATCACCAAGTGAACGAAAATTTCTATTTCGTAAAAAAAAAATTACTAAATATGAAAAAAAAAATTATTTATGTTTAAAAAATATTATTTGCGCACTGCAGGGAAAAATAATTATGTAAAAATTTCACGCACACAAAAAAAATGTAATTATTCACAGAAAAAAAAAATTTTCTTGATAATTCCCCGATACTAGGAATGAATGATTACTATTCAAATAGCTTTGTGTCGCCTTGCACTTGAAGACAGCGCTGATGTCGTCAGCTTCCAGCGAAAATCGGCACAGCTTGGCCGACTTCCAGTCCGTTACTTGCTGAATTTGTCTAAGAAAAAAAATTTGGAATCCCTTCCAAATTGTTGTTAACGACCGTGGAAAATACCAGTGTCTTTTTCTCCTGTTGATTGAAGACGCAACTTCCTCTCGGGAGGGCGATTATTCAACCCGTTGACTTCCAAACTGTATCTCCGTTCCGATTTCTTTACTATCTTTTGTTGCCGTCATTCTTCGCCGCTCTGCTACCACTAATTTCCGCTAAGTCGCCTTTTTAGCGACCCAAAATTGTGGGAATTTCGTGTATTTAAGTCCGTACACGATAGAAAAGTTCACTGAACTGACGTAGATATTAGCAACTTTCATACGTCCGCCAGCACTGTTTTTTTTTTGTCAGTCTTCACTTGCTGCGATCGGCGAAGATTAGCCGCGAGTTGCCGCTTCTCGTAAATTTCGTTATACTTCTTATAAAAAAAATCACCGCTGTTCTATGCCGTGATTATTACTATTGTTCTTATTATTGTAATAGTTAATTATTAAACTGAATTTCTTGTTGATCTTGTGTTGCGAACGTTCGGAATCTTCAAACTGGCAGAGATTTACTGCTGTCAAGTTTCACTCCGATCGACGCAAAGTTTCGCTGGTTCGTGGAATATTTCGTTCTGCTTCGTTCCCTTCTGCTACCTTCTAATGCTGTGTTGATGTTTCTAGTTGCTGAAGACCGACTTGAAATTATTTGCGCTTTTAATTTGAGAGTTAGTTATTAGCGCAGTCACTCTTCACTCTCTGTAAATTTCTCTAGGGCCGTGAACATTTATTGTTTTTCAAATGTGCGCTAGGCGAAATCCCTCCAAGCTGCCACCAGTTTTATGTTGCGCATATGCACTTTGTTATGTTGTGGTATGCATTCCCAACTATGAATGACTCTGCTTCTGTCTGCTGTTGTTCACTTTGGTAATTCTATTTACACTGTCTATCTTATTTCAGGAGGGAGGGGTAATGGACTCACAGGGCACTTCTTAGGTTTTATTCTTATAACATTAAATAGTTCACACGGCCAGCCACACTCGACTTAGAAATTTCTCTTGATGTCAGAGAGGAGAGCGACACAGATCTTACCCAAAAAGGGTTCAAGTTAACTCTAACTAAAAACTGAACAGAATGAACTCTGGACCTATGTTGAATAAAACTCCGCCTCTTTGAGGAAGTCTACTCTAATCTTAATGGTTCAATTTCAACTCCCACTTTGGCAAAGGACAAATGAGGTCAATTTTTGCTGACCTTTTCACTTCATAATCATTCCTTTAGCTCCTCCTTACTTTCCCTTATCTCGACGTTGGTTGTTGTCCAACTCCAATTTACTTGGTCTCATGGTTCATCATTTCAAGTTATCAACACCGCGTTTCTCTCTCTCTCTCTCTCTCTCTCTCTCTCTCTCTCTCTCTCTCTCTCTCTCTCTCTCTCTTATTACAATATGTGAATTTCATACTTATTCACTGTAGAAATACTTTCAAATTCATTGCATAACAATTATATGTCTTCGCCGAAGTTATTATAGTAAGGGGTTATTGTTGGGCACTGACTGGCTGGTTTAGGTATCATTCCTTGAATTCAAAGGAGTAGGTCACGAAATCGTACCTGTAAAAAGAATCAACGAATGACTCTTATGTACAAGTGTATAAACCCTTAGATCATTTATGACATGTTCCATAATCCGAACTCCAATAGTGACAATATAAATAAAGAATAATGTTAAATTTTGCAGCTCTCACTTGGTACTAACAGAACTCGCAAAGGCCTCGTGACTGAAAGCGTGAAGAAGCTCAAAATGTGGGAGGTTTCTGCACGTGGTTTCATCGCTGACTCTGCAGAATAAAAACTATGAAAGTGAACATAACAATGACCGTCAGACTACTTATCCCAGGATCCATACGGAAAGGAGGATCGAAAGATTAGATCATGGAGGATAATTAGTTACTTAAACCGTTTGAAGCACTCTTGTTAATATGAAAAGATGTATAACACATAAAATATGACGAATAAAAAGATACTGTTAAAGATCAATGTTCAGAAAGGGACTATCCTGTACGACTGTAAACTTCAGTGAGGCTCAGTGGTCTAGACCTCAAAAATGTATTTTCAAGATAATTCAGCAAGAAACCTTCAATCTCTAAGTATCCTGTCCGAAATTCCTGTAAAGAAAAAAAAAATGCCTAAAATAGATAGTGCGTTCAAGCGGATCTTCAAGCAATGACTTTCACAACTAATATTATGGAAGGTCAAAGTACAGAGGTTGTAACACAGCCCGGGGTTTTAGACCACAATTCTCTATATGGCACCCTTCTGGATAAACGAAATTAAATATGACACGTTAGACGAATCAGTCATCACAAAGCGAAGATCAGATGACCCCATCCATCGTGCAGAACTGAACTGGGAGGATGAGATAATGATTACACCTGCCACTCATAAGGAAAATAACTGCTAATAATTACACAAGATAAAAACAGAGAATCTCATTACCGTTGATTTATGAAGATTGCCTGACATGAAAATATGACGTTCGTGAAGATCAACATGAATCACTATAGAAAATAATTTTTATACAAAACAGTTCAGATAGAAAATCTCTCGCCTTCAATTTCACTCTGCAATTGGATTCAGAATTTTACAGCGAAATAAAATTTTTTGTTAACCTATTTTTATTTTCAGCAAATGCACTTTGACATTTTCCATCGCAGTGCTGGAACAAAGGTCCGCCAACTAATTTCATCATTCAGCACGAACATTGTTGCCTTTCATACTTACAAAGAAATGTAGGGGGATTAGTATTAATGCAACACGTTTATATGCTGTTATATATATATATATATATATATATATATATATATATATATATATATATATATATATATATATATATATATATATATATATATATATATATATATATATGCATACACACTCACACACACACACACACACACACACACACACACATATATATATATATATATATATATATATATATATATATATGATATGTGCGTGTGTGTGTGCGTGCGTGCGTGTACGTGGTATGGAAATGCAAAGGCCTTACAATGAACGCTGACTTTGAAATTTCCTTATATTCTGAATTACAGTTTTCACTGAATTTGAAGTTCTGAGTATAAAATGAAGTGCAGAATTTTGCCTAAAGCATAACTGAACATAAAAACTCCCCCCTTTCTCTCCTTCAGGTCTAAAGTCAGGATATAATAACACGCGCAATGAGGTGAACCATGCACTGGTTCATTCCGAAAGGCGAACCCGGGACTATTTTTTCCTGGTCAAAACAGAATAATGATCGCGTTCCAAGCTAGTATCCCAGAGAATTCAAAAAGTAATTGTATTTTACACCCAGTTCTCTCTGCTAACAAATATTTGATTTTCATTTTTAATTCTAGGACTAGCAATAGCTTGTTGAAGTTCTCAATGAATGGTTGCAAAATATTAGATACATTTGCTTTAATGTAATGAGTCTAGTATTTCAGAGATCATGAGTCCTTACTTGTGTTACTTCTCAATTTCTTAAACCATTATTATTATTATTATTATTATTATTATTATTATTATTATTATTATTATTATTATTATTATTATTATTATTATTATTATTATTATACCAGTTTCTTTTAAAATTATTGTTTGAAATTATTTCTTTACATTTTGTACCAGATTTTTCGCAAAATAATGTTCATTATTCACACGGAGAAAAAAAGGTTATCAAATGCCTTATATTTTCATATCCATTAGCAAAAGGGGCCTTCAGCAATGATAAAATTATGTATTGAACAAATGGAATGGACACTTGAGATATATATATATATATATATATATATATATATATATATATATATATATATATATATATATATATATATATATATATATATATATATATATATATATATATATATATATATATATATATATATATATATATATATATATATATATATATATATATATATATATATATATATATATATATATATATATATATATATATATATATATATATATATATATATATATATATATATATATATATATATATATATATATATATATATATATATATATATATATATATATATATATATATATATATATATATGTATATATATATATATATATATATATATATATATATATATATATATATATATATATATATATATTATTGTGATTAGCAAGAATTCGCTAGCAAATTTCGTCCCCCCCTCCTTTGTTGTTGTTGGTTGTTCTGTTGTTTTTATGTACTGCCAGCCGGCCGATCGATAGACCATCTGTCTATCGATTTAGCACGGTCAGAACAAGGGTTTAAAAGATTAAAACCACTCCCCTTTTTGATAAAGAACTTTCCTTCGAGGCAAAAGTGATCTGTCTTAGGCGTTTTTCTTACAGGCAAAGCCTCCCCTGCGGGCAGCAGGTGCAATGAGTCAAAACCCCTGTGTTGGACGCACCCCCTGCCCCATAGGAGGGGATAAAAGGAGAAACCCACGAGGTCTCGACGCACACACGCGGGCTGGAAGATATGGAGTGAAGACGCCCTCAACACCTGGCCCCATTGATGCCCTTGCAGCCTAACCACGTGGGCCTTTCCAAAGTATACTTTTCCTCGTGCCCTTCGACCGTATTCCAAGTGTTCGCTCCACCGTTGGCCTGCCTCGAGCCCACGTGCCATTGCTTGGAGGTTCGAGGAGTCCCCATCGCCTTGCCCCTTTACGGAAGCCCTTGCATCTCACCACGTGGAAGAAACTCGCCCTCGAAAATCGCAAGTCATCCACGGACCGCCTTCTACGCGCCCTCGGTAAATCTGCTAAGGTAAAGTGCCCTGGAAGAGCCCCATTTCAGTCACGCTTTTGTCTCGTAATACTTGCTTAAAGAGAAGCCAGAAATCACCATTTTCTAATGTCCGCGCGCCTCTTGCATCAGCAGTATCAAGTCTTTATTACTCCTTTGGCACCCTCAGTGCAGCCTCGAATTCATTATTCCTTTGTCTATTTCATTACTGGTGTATAATGTGCATATCTCTCATTTCAGAGGGACCCTATTTCGTGGAAGCTTCTCGGACTGTGTCTGGAATTCCCCAGTTTCATTCATTCTACTTGAGTTCCTCTTTCCCGTACTGATGTCATTTATGTAAATACACTCCTTTAAATGTGCCCACGTGTTTTACGTAATATTTCCCTCAGTAACAAGAGCCCTATGCTCATATGAAATTCTCCATTGTTTTCCTTTTTTTACGTTTTCCCGTACCCACGAAGTCAGAATCACAAGGCTAAATTACCTTAAATTGTTGCTACCTGTCTCACAGAGCATATTTCAAACTAAAACCACGGAAAAACGTAAAAATGGCGACCTGGCCATAGATCTCGTTTTGCAGTTGCAGTTCCCCTAGTGTTGCTTTATTGCATTTGCAACGTGCCAGATCAGCTATTAGCAAAGCTAAGCTGGGTACGAGACAATTACGAACCTTATGTGTAAAACCAGCACACAGATCCAGAAAATTCCACGTAAGTAATGTGTTTATCTTAGCAAAACCTTTTACAATCGTGACTGTTCCTAGGAATTAGAAATAGGGACGCATGTATTCACTGAGAGAAAAGAACCGCCGTATTAGATTCGTTAATGTATGCCTCAGGATAGGTAGTTAGGAAATAACCAGTGTTAACCATCCTTTGCTTCGAAGAATAGTGCAAAATTCCTCTGTGTTAAAATCCTTGCCATATCTTTTGCTTCGAGGAATAGTGCGAAAATTCCTGTGTTAAAATCCTTGCCATATTCTTGCTTCGAGGAATAGTGCGAAAGAAATTCCTCTGTGATAAATTTTACTTTGCATTTTGAATTAGCGAACTGTTATTTAGGCGCGAATAAAATTCCCACGTGGGACACGACGAAGTCAGCTTGCATTGCTGAAATTCTCTCAGTGTAGTTAGAATTCGAGTTAGGTGTTAGGAAACCGAAATTTAAACTCCGCTTATAGGGAAAATTACTAGGCCGTTGTACTGTTATCCTCTCAGACGACTGGGAAATTCCCCGGAATCCCAGACGGTATATAAATATACAGGTTCATTCACCCAGAATCTAAAAATACCTCCAGTGTTGGCCAAACGACCTGCAACCTCCCCCGCCCATGCCCGCGTGTGTAGCATTTTTTTTCTCCCCCATTCATTTCCCAGCAAACATTTTTTCTTTGGGTTTCCCGTTAGTAATTTCTAAGTCCTAAGGGACGAATAGTATTTCCAAGTCCTAAGTGACTCCTAAAATTCTACGTCGCACGTGGCGAGAATTTCTCCAAATTCCAGTCCTCAGAGACTCCTAAAATTCTACGTCGCACGTGGCGAGAATTTCTCCAAATTCCAGTCCTCAGAGACTCCTACTAAAATTCTACGTCGCACGTGGCGAGAATTTCTCCAAATTCCAGTCCCCAGAGACTCCTACTCAAATTCTACGTCGCATGTGGCGAGAATTTCTCCAAATTCCAGTCCTCAGAGACTCCTACTAAAATTCTACGTCGCACGTGGCGAGAATTTCTCCAAATTCCAGTCCCCAGAGACTCCTACTCAAATTCTACGTCGCATGTGGCGAGAATTTCTCCAAATTCCAGTCCTCAGAGACTCCTAAAATTCTACGTCGCACGTGGCGAGAATTTCCCCACATTCCAGTCCTCAGAGAGTCCTACTAAAATTCTATGTCGCACGTGGCGAGAATTTCTCCAAATTCCAGTCCTCAGAGACTCCTAAAATTCTACGTCGCACGTGGCAAGAATTTCTCCAAACTCCAGTCCTCAGAGACTCATACAAAAATTCTACGTCGCACGTGGCAAGAATTTCTCATTCCTGCGGGAACCCAAAATTAAGTCCTTTTGAGACATTATATAGTGTAGTTCACACACATCTAAGCCCTTACGGGACTGATCAGTCTAGTTCGTTAGAACAACTCCTTAACTTCACGCTACAGCCGGCCAAGTCCGAGCGTGACAAAATCCCACTACGTCTTCCGAGACGCATATTAAAATTCGTTCGCCAAGAACAACCCCGTCTTTCCAAGACACATCCCATTTTAACAAAAAGTCTCCTCAGACTTACTAATCAACTGTCTTATTCGGACAGATCCATTCTCCTGCAGTCTGAACAATTGAGTGTTTCAGATTCCTGCAATTGAGTCTTTTCAGACAACCTGAGTCTTTTCAGACATATCATATACCCATTATTTCAAGATGGCTAATACCAGAGCCCAACAAAACGAGGATTTCAAATTCTACATGTCCGCTGGGAAGGACATGGGACTATCGGGGCAAGATCTGAGAGCATGGGTTCAAGAGCGAGTGGACGATGCCAAGGTGGAGAGAGCAAGAGAATGTGAAGAGAGAGAGAGAGAACGAGTTGCCCAAGAGCAACGAGAGGCCAAAGAACATGAGGAGAGAGAGAGAGAACGTGAGGAGAGAGAGAGAGACAGAATTGCCCAAGAGCAGGAGATGGAAAAAGAACGTGAAGAGAGGGAGAGGGAACGAATTGCCCAAGAACAACGGGAGGAAAAAAAACGTGCAGAGAGAGAGAGGGAACGAATTGCCCAAGAACAACGAGAGGAGAGGGAACGAATTGCCCAAGAACAACGGGAGGAAAAAGAACGTGCAGAGAGAGAGAGAGAGGGAACGAATCGCCCAAGAGAAAAGGGAGGAACGAGAATGGGAAGATCGAGAGCGACAGCGCGCCCACGAGCTCCAGATGCTAGAACGACAGCCCGCCACCCCCCCGCCCCCTGCCGCGGGAATGAGTGCCCTCAGCCAAGCTCACTCGTTCATGCCGAAATGGACCGAGTCCGAACCCGAAGTATGGCTTGAAAGGGCCGAACGAGTCCTGGAGTGCTGCGATCTCTCCCCTGCGGAACTCTCCCTTGTTCTCACTAAATTCCTGGGCGGAAAGGCCCTCGTTGCTTACCACGCCCTTCCAGCAGACGATCGGGGAAACTGGGAAGCCGAACGCCAAGTAGTTACGAAGGCGTACGAGATTACCCCCGAGCGGTGGAGGAGACGTTGGAGAGAGCAGCCCAGAGAAGCAGGCCAGACTTGGTCCGATTGGGCGTACCATTCGGAGCGGGCATTGACAAAATGGCTCGATTCAGAAGGAGCCACTAACACCGCCGAGGTACTCGAGCGGTTTAAATTCGAGCATTTCCTGCGCTACGCCTTTCCTGCCCTCGCCACCCATATAGTGGAAAAAGCCCCAGCAACACTCACCGAGTGTTGCCGAATAGCAGATATGTGGGAAACTCACCACCCTCAAGAAGGATCCATGGGGCGGAAGATAAATCCCCCGTCCCTCCTCGGAGGTTCAAATTCCCACAAAAATGGGAACTCGGGCAAGCCCCTAACTTGCCATTATTGCAAGAAAACGGGGCATTCCTCCGAACACTGCCGGAACAAGAAACCGGCTCCTCTCTCTCCCGGAAAACCGACAAATAACTCGCCTGCGCCCTCCACAGGGGCAGCGCGGAAAAACTTTAGCCAGACCTTTTGCACGGCGTGCAAGGTTTATGGCCATTCTCCCGCATGGGCGAAATGCCCACGCAATAATAAATCAAATACTC
This sequence comes from Macrobrachium rosenbergii, assembly GCA_039081455.1. NCBI lineage: Eukaryota > Metazoa > Arthropoda > Malacostraca > Decapoda > Palaemonidae > Macrobrachium > Macrobrachium rosenbergii. The sequence goes on from JANJGK010003385.1 coordinate 43,041, forward strand.
CCACCGTCGCCTTGGCCGTCACAGATCCCACATCATTAGGCCCTCCCGCCGAAGGGCCTGTATACGTGGCCCCTCCACGAGGTAGCCAGCCCGCGCACCGAGTCACTGCTTTCGAGGACTCGGGCGCGCAAATCTCCCTCATCCGAAGGGACAGAGTTCCCTACGGAGCTATCGTCAATAGATGAAAACTCGTCACGATCGAGGGAATAAATCAATTTAAAATGATACTCCCTACAGTCCAATTGAGAGTCAAAAGACCTCACCAATCCAAAATTTGCAATCTTGCAGTAGCAAGCCATCTCCCCGGAGGCTATGACGTCATCCTGGGACAGGACTTTCGGTCCCCACCGAAATCACGACAATCTAGGGGTCCACATTCCCCGAATCATTCCGCGGGCGCGAGTAATCCTCCCCCGCTTCTCCCTCAGTCAAGACTGGCGCCCCCTGGGTACCAGGAGGACGTGCAGTCCCCACCAGTGCCACCTGAGTACGATGTACAGTGGCCCCCTCGATCGGTTCCCGATCCAATTCCAGTGCCCGGCCCTGCCTCACTGCCAGTGCCAGGGCCCCAATCAGATCTCCCTTCAGGAGATGCCAAATTCCTGCCGGTGCCACTTGCATGCCCCGAGCAGGGCCAAGCTTCGTCCGTCCTGATCGACGAGCCCAAGAAACCTCTGATAGCGCCTGACTCTGCCCTAGTGCCAGCGCCAGAGCGCTACGCCGATCTCCATTCACGGGATCCAACTCAGGGCTCCCTCTCTTCCCCCGGCCTGGCACCGCTACCAGCGTCGGTCAGAGAGACGGTTCCTCCCGACCACCGCGGAAGCTCACCTGCAGGTGCAGCCTCGCAACCCGTGCCTGAGCTGGTCAACGTTACCTGCGAGCCGCTCACGCCACCCCCGACCGCCTTCTCTCTGCCTCAGCCCATCGCCGACGTAATTGCAAGTCAGGATTCTGCCATATCTCCCTTGGCCGATGAACTACAAGAGCTGCGACGGATTATGGTAGAACCAGCACGGAACGCTCCTGCGTCAGCTGTCGCAGCAGCAGGCCCAGGTGGTACTTCGTGCCGCCCTCCGGTCGCGAGCCCTCCGCTTCCCTGGCCGAGGACGACTGTCCCATTAAGAAAGGCTCGAGGCGAAATTACCACGGGCGTGGGAAATTCCAGGTAATTTACAAAGAGCTCTAGAGCTCCCATGGCACCTGTGCCACCATTTCATCTTTCGAAGGTCTTGGCACCCCTAATCCAGAAGGGGATGTCAGGCCCTCCTCTATCTTTCTCCGTTCCTCAGGAACTTCTATCTCTTATCACCTTCTATTAATCTTCCCTTAAATTATCCCCACAAGAGGCAATTAAATACGGGATACCATTCCCCACACAATGTATAAATCATTAAGAATAACAGAGTGAGAAGTGGCATGCCCTTGCGCCATACCTTGGCACCGGGCATGCGTGTCAGCCCCTCCTGAAGGAGTCGCGCCCTTCGGGTGCACTTTCCTTGCCCTGGGACTGAAGTGATAGTCCGGGCCGTAATTTATAGGCGAAGGACAATAAATTCCCGCCTAACACAATAAAAACCTCACTCTTTTTCCCTTAGCTCTTCTGCCAATATCATTTACTTTCTTTTAGTCATTTATTTATCTTTCTTAAAAAAAAAATCGCGAGTCACAGACTCTTGCCCTTGTGATTTAAATGCCCCTTTCGTAAGCTCTGAGAGACGTGTCCCGCCTTTCATATGCGGTCACGTTTTCATTCGTATCATCTTGTTAATTTTCCTTTTGTTATTATTATCCCTTTTCCCCCTTCCATTCCTTCCAAGATCTCTGTTTGTCCTAAGACCCCACATCTTTTGTCTGCTCGCCCCGTCATAACATGGAGTACTCGAGTGGGCAGTGGACGCATAAAATTAGCGTAGTTAAGGTTAGCGAATTAACGCTCGCGAATACTCTCGCCCGCATACGACTGTCAAATTCCCGGTGTGTGGGTCGTCCCTCAGCTCGCGTTGAACGATAGCTGAGCAAAGCACGTTAACACGAAGTTAAATTACCAATGCGAATTTGTATAGTCATTACAATATCGCGTAAAGGGGATGTCATTTACAAAAATAAACGCTGTTTTTCATTTACACAGCCTCTTCAAGGCAGATTGTACTAACCGCATGCATTTTATCTAAAATTAAGTAACCGTGTATTTTAATTCTTGAACAATAACCTTTCTTTTCATTTGTTGGCCATAGCCTCATATACGTGGTCCTATAATCTTAATTAATTCACAATTGTTCGAGTCATTTTATAAAGTTACCAGTGGTTAACCAAATCTAAAGTAATTATTCCTTTGCAAGTGTTTAAATCACTTTGCGTTCTGTTAACGAAAATTGTCCCAATGCGTTATTAAAAGTAATGTCACAGCTTCATAAACCCCATAGTAGTAAAGTTCATTGCAAGGCAGAATGTAGAGTAACGTAAAGCATTTGCCGCTCATTCTTGAATATCGATGTACACACCCAAAGGAGGTATGTACATCATCTTGTATGGGGAGGTATTATGATTAGCAAGAATTAGCTAGCAAATTGCCTCCCCCCCCCTCCTTTGTTGTTGTTGGTTGTTCTGTTGTTTTTATGTACTGCCAGCCGGCCGATCGATAGACCATCTGTCTATCGATTTAGCACGGTCAGAACAAGGGTTTAAAAGATTAAAACCGCTCCCCTTTTTGATAAAGAACTTTCCTTCGAGGCAAAAGTGATCTGTCTTGGGCGTTTTTCTTACAGGCAAAGCCTCCCCTGCGGGCAGCAGGTGCAATAAGTCAAAACCCCTGTGTTGGACGCACCCCCTGCCCCATAGGAGGGGATAAAAGGAGAAACCCACGAGGTCTCGACACACACACGCGGGCTGGAAGATATGGAGTGAAGACGCCCTCAACTCCTGGCCCCATCGATGCCCTTGCAGCCTAACCACGTGGCCCTTTCCAAAGTATACTTTTCCTCGTGCCCTTCGACCGTATTCCAAGTGTTCGCTCCACCGTTGGCCTGCCTCGAGCCCACACGCCATTGCTTGGAGTTTCGAGGAGTCCCCATCGCCTTGCCCCTTTACGGAAGCCCTTGCATCTCACCACGTGGAAGAAACTCGCCCTCGGAAATCGCAAGTCATCCACAGACCGCCTTCTACGCGCCCTCGGTAAATCTGCTAAGGTAAAGTGCCCTGGAAGAGCCCCATTTCAGTCATGCTTTTGTCTCGTAATATTTGCTTAAAGAGAAGCCAGAAATCACCCTTGTCTAATGTCCGTGCACCTCTTGCATCGGCAGTATTAAGTCTTTATTACTCCTTTGGCACCCTCAGTGCAGCCTCGAATTCATTATTCCTTTGTCTATTTCATTACTGGCGTATAATGTGCATATCTCTCATTTCAGAGGGACCCCATTTCGTGGAAGCTTCTCGGACTGTGTCTGGAATTCCCCAGTTTCATTCATTCTACTTGAGTTCCTCTTTCCCGTACTGATGTCATTTATGTAAATACACTCCTTTAAATGTGCCCACATGTTTTACGTAATATTTCCCTCAGGAAAAAGAGCCCTATGCTCATATGAAATTCTCCTTTGTTTTCCTTTTTTTACGTTTTCCCGTACCCACGAAGTCAGAATCACAAGGCTAAATTACCTTAAATTGTTGCTACCTGTGGCAAAGTGGAGGGTGGTGGCTTCATCACGACAATGCACCAGCGCACACTGCCTTGAGTGTGAGACAGTTTCTGACCAAGAATGGCATGACCACACTTACCCACCCTCCCTATTCACCCGATCTTGCTCCCTGTGACTTCTTTTTGTTCCCCCGAATGAAGAAAGCCCTCAAAGGAAACCGTTTTGCAGACGTTGAAGAGGTTCAGAAGAAAACGACGGAGTCATTAAAAGCCATAACTTCACAAGAGTTCCAGAATTGCTTTCAACAGTGGAAAACACGTCTGGATAAGTGCATTGCTTCAAATGGAGAATACTTTGAAGGTGATAAGACTGTAAACATGTAACAATAACTGAATAAAATTCTATGACACAATTCCGGTTACTTTTGGGTCCCCCTCGTATATATATATATATATATATATATATATATATATATATATATATATATATATATATATATATATATATATATATATATATATATATATATATATATATATATATATATATATATATATATATATATATATATATATATATATATATATATATATATATATATATATATATATATATATATATATATATATATATATATATATATATATATATATATATATATATATATATATATATATATATATATATATATATATATATATATATATATATATATATATATATATATATATATATATATAAATATATATATATAAATATATATATATATATATATATATATATATATATATATATATATATATATATATATATATATATATATATATATATATATATATATATATATATATATATATATATATATATATATATATATATATATGTATGTATGAATGAATTTTATCACATTACCGTGATTCATATACAAACTTTAAGCTACAAATGTCACTTAATATCCAGTTTGCTCTACCAAGGAAATAATGTATTTTCAAAAATGTTACCCGGGGGAAAATATTTTTACTTGATGGCAAGTTCATCGTCTCGTGAGCTCCAACCACAGAAGAATAAGGACTCAGGATTACAGTGACGCCTTAAACCACATTGCCATCAACGGGGGTATAAGTTGATACGGACTCCCACCTACAAATCAAATGTCGAACTCAGGTATTTGCAATTAGAATCGATATCAACTCACCTCTACCATGTTAGCCACGTAGTGCGTTTGTCGCACGCAGCCATATCATGAATGAATTCTTTCACATCACCATGATCCATATACAAGCATTAAGCTACAAATGTCTTTTAATATCCAATTCGCCCTACCTTGGAAATAATATATTTTTATATATGTTATCCGAAACGGAATTTTTTTAGATGATAATTCTTCGTCCCGTGGGCTCGGACCAGGGAAGAACAAGAACTCAGGACTACAGTGACGCCGTAAACCACATGACCATCAAGGGAAGTATAAGTTGATACCAACTCCCACCTACAAATCACTATCAAGCTCAGGTGTTTGTAATTAGAATATATATCATCCAACCTCTACCATGTTAACAGTGTAGTGCATTTGTCGCACGCAGCCATATTATGAATGAATGCATGTGTGGACAGGGTAGCATTAATTTTGTGACAGTTTGCCGCTGTATTCCATCTGGGAGGTATCTCAAATGCTCTGATCGGAACATGAATAAATTATGTTTAGGCGTTATTCATTGCACTGTTAGACCCTTCAACGCTCTTTGTAGGCCGTTTTAAGTCCAAATCATACAACAAAAATTTAAAACAATATTTCCATGTGATAGGGGCAATTTATTATAGGTCTAGGCCAATGATGTCTTTTTATGATGCGTTACTGTGATGAAAGTAAACTTTACTGTCCAATTCATAAAAAAACTGAACTAATATTAATATTGTAAGAGAATAGACGTCTTTTTTTAATAGGAAATATTTAGTCTATACTCTGTAACAATTAGCCTTCCACCCCCTCATCATATTAAGAAAAAGAAATTACAGAACACTTTCCTTTATGGTTAACTTCAACTCCTGATATGTATTCTTTATATCGGATTTAGGGTCGTTTTTAACATAACACACAAGTCATTATCTTTGCAATGACATCAAATTTTTTAACGCAGAATAAAGTATAATGTTACTCGGATCGTTAAAAAAAAAAAAAAAAAATACCGCTATGCATGTCCATACAGCATCTATAAAATCGGTCAGTTCATACCCTTGGTAATAACAATCATGAATCAAACAAAATCTTTCCATTCTTGGAGGAATGTTAGCCAACCGGTTATTTATTGATTTAAATATATACACGTTAATAAAAGATATAAATGAATATATATTATTCTAATATATAACCATAAACAATAATTCCATTTTCCTAAGTGACGGGAATACTATTCCTTACTGTGTACAATTACATCAGCAAAAGGTTCGAAATTGAAGTGTTTAATAAGCCGTGAGCACTTCGACGTTCGTCGAACTGCAGTAGTTGCCATTTCTGAATTTAATCCCTGTTTTTATCGTATACATTTATCCTCTATAAACGTAAATTTTGCAAGTGCCTTTCGGAAAAGATTTCCAAATGTAATGAGATACATTCCTGTAAAGCTTTAATCTAGAGTTTTCAGTCATTATCTTCCAGGTAATCAGCACCAAACAAGTGAAAAGAAACTCAACTTCTGTTTTGCCAATTCACACGACAATTAATTCCAACCGTCAACCGCTAGAGAATCCAAGCGTGATATCTCAACTATTCTAGTCCACATTTTAACCGGCTTTATATCGAAATACATCACCATAACGTCTTGAAGCAGTTCCTATAAAGAATTCTGAAAGTAAAAACGAAGAAGAAACTAACGAATTAATGAGGAAACTCACATTTGTCAGGCTACCATACATCTGAGGGTTTCCAGTGGGAGGAGTTTAATGACGTCAACAACAGAAAAGTTGCAGCTTTTCACCCGAACTACTTGCGACTCCCCTAACGTTACTGAGAAAAAGGTGGATTAAAAACGAAAATTTCATTTGTTTTGTCTGTAGGGGTTTGATTTTGAGTTATAAATCTTTCTGGGGTGACATAGTGTTAAAACTTGGTTAGTTTGGAAGCAAAGATGATAATATCTTCATTATCTTTTATTCACTGTAAGAATGTACAATACAAGGTTTACACGACAACAGAATAAGCCAAGATTGAAGCATGGAGTTGCTAGACTTTTGGAGTTCCAACAATCTGTCAGGCACCCATAACAAACAGTGGACTATCAACACGATACAGCCAAACACTCTTGAAAAAGATAATACACAAATGAATGTCACTAATCCTTTAAAGAAACTCAATAACAACATTGCAGGACTACAAATTAGGCACAAAGGAAAATGCAATTTGCAACACCAACATTCATTACAACATCTAGCGTTTATGACAACAATAGGCTCACAAAGAAAATGAAAAACATACTCAAGGAGGACTAAAATAAACTGAACACCAAAACATAGTGCATGTGCAAATGTTTTGTCTGTCTGTTAAGCAGGAAAGATTTCTATAGTATCTAAAAAAATATACAAACATTCACTTTTCTACTTATATATATATATATATATATATATATATATATATATATATATATATATATATATATATATATATATATATATATATATATATATATATATATATATATATATATAGTATGTCTGTTTGCATTTCTGTATACTCTGATAGACAGATAGATATGTTAGATGCCAGAAACATACATGAGAATTGTTGTTGGTGATAAGAATGCAAAAATTGGCAGAAACAAATAACGTCTGTTGGATTTAAAGTGTAAGGGAGGCATGTCAGAGACTGTAGGCGAAAATTAGGTGCCATTTATTGGCTTTTGCGTCTCAAATAACCTCATGATACGGGTAATCATATCTAATACAAGGAAGGATATCTATGCACTTGGACATCACCGAATGGCATCCATAGATACCAAACAGATCACATAGCCAATAATTTGGAATATATGAGAACGCTGAGGAATGTTGAGGAAAAACATAGATAACATCAGGATTTTTATCAATCTGAAGGGAAAAATACTGGGATATGGGGTAAGAAGGAACCCTTGGATATCAGGGGAGACCTTGAATGCAGTAAAGAACAGTCCAAAGCAAACCGCCCTTTAGGAAAACCTTTTGGAAAAATGAAGAACGCAAAGTAAAACATTAAATACTCAAGTCGAAATAGCAAAGGTAAACGAAGATCAAGGAGAGATAAGAGAGAATATGCACACAAACGTGTTAATGATAATGAAAAATAATGTTGGTGTTGGAGTAGCCCACAAAATTGTCATCGAGATATTCACCGGTGGAATGAAAACGAGCCATCCAGAGAATTGTCGAAAGGAGGATAGGTCAATCATTACATCAAAGATGAGAAAAAAGACAATACTGGGCGGAACATTTTTGTGAGGACGTGAAGAGGTGTGAAGGGAATAACTTGACTGACAGTAGAAGCCAAAGAAGTTCACGATGTATTAAAAAAATCACGGTTTTTGAAGTGGAAGCGATAGTAAAAGTCTTCATGATTAAACGAAAAACTAAACATACATTTTCAGTTTCACTGATATGGTACTGAGCAGTTAGTTTTTGTAGCCGAATTTTTCTGAATTTGTGATATCAAATATCTCAAGGGAATTTAATGGTGATGTCCTGTTTAGAAGTAACAATTTATTGCAAAATATTCCTAGGAAAAGCGTTACTCATGAAGTTGATGTTACCATAAAATAAGATGTTACCGTAGATTACCGTGTTGATAAATTCATTCAGTTGCTAAACCTTGTAAATTCATGCACGAGTTCCAAAGTTTGTGCTCTTGTGGAAAGGCACCGGTAGTGAGATGTCTGATTACTTCCATGTTATTGAGCCTTATAAATGTTTTGATTTACATTTTTATCCAAGGATAACCATAAATGTTTACACACTCCTTTGAAAATATGCTCTATGGCCTTAAATCTCAAGATAGTCTATTTGATCCAACGGTGTTTTTAATAAATAAAACCATCAGAATTTTTACAAACAAATATTTTCTTTACATAAATGAGATATCATATACAACTAAAAGTGCAGCTAGCAGAGCCAGAGAAGCCTCAATAAAGAAGTCATAATTAGACGGCAGAATTTAATACTATGTATCTTCCTTGCCCTTATCTAACGTATAAATGGACTGTGACGGTTAAATGGACCTACGAGTAACTGGAATGAAGGAGATCTGTAATATTTACTTAATATTATCTGTCAGCCTTGCAGCCGGAGAGGAAGATAGTTCCAGTCGGCTTCTTTTTGTCCGAGATCGGTTTCGTAATGATGAGAACTGTCTATAAAGAGAATTGCCTTTCTGAGTGCACGTGGGAAAATTAGATCTTTCTCTGTCTCTGTCATTCCTATGTATACTGTATCTGACTTTTGCATTGTATCAAGCAAATTAGACATGGATATAGTATTAGGGACAGAATTAACCAGCTAGGGCCGCAATGCGAAGGAGATCAAGACAATGAAATATTCATTAGACAGACGCAAATACGTAAATTATTTCAGAGAATTTCAACGTGATGGGAGTTTCAGCGTCAGTGCAGTTGAAAGCCTTAGAAAGATCTTGACATATAAAAAAAAAAACATGTAGAAATATAATTTCATTCTCAGTGAACCAAACATGAATTTTGTTCAATACCGTAGAACAAAAAAAAAAAAAAAAAAAACATTTGACGAAAGAGAATAGACAGACTGAAATAAATATGAAGAGACAAAAAGAAAAAGAGATAGGACAAAGAATAGCTCAAACAAACGCAAACATCAAACAGTTATGAAGAGATGCAACACCACTCCAGCACATAATCCAAGATTTCTTATATTTCCTCGAGTCTCAAAAACAATGAATATCTAACAGAAACGTGATTATTTTGTAAACATTGTATATGTATGTATATATATATATATATATATATATATATATATATATATATATATATATATATATATATATATATATATACATACCTCAAGACTTTGTATCAGTTTATACTTCTTTTTCTCTTCTGGTAAGTTTCTCAGGAACAAGGAAAAATTATTCAAGAGTCTTTCCATTTAATTTCTATCTTTCTAGCCGACAGACCGTTTCCCCACCTTGTATGTCAATTGTAATCCAGTCCTGTTGACGCCGCCGAGATGACGTGTGAGAAAGAAAAAAGTCAATGAATGTTCCTGTCAATTGCCTTTAGACCTTTTCTATGGTCCTCTTGAATGGACATCTGAAAGGAATTGAGGATACGTTTCATTAGCTGCAGGAAAGACCCCACAGGTCCGTCCTGGATTTGCGACGAATTCTCTCTGGAAAAAGAAATTTGTGGTTGTATAAAAATTGCAAAGGGAATTTGGTATGGAGTAGTGTAATAGTTTAGACATTTTCCATAAAGCCAAAATTACTTTTCCCACTGTCAGGTGAGACTTCAAAGGTTTCTTTTTCAATGAACCGATGGTTTTTTTTTTTAATCCTGTCTTCCGAGATTAGATTTTCTTCAGCTTATCATTATCCAGTCTGAAATATTTCTGTTCAAATTTTTACATTAGTTTCTTAATTTCGTCACCATAAAATGTACTCATCCTCAACGTTAGACTTATGGCTTAAACAATGATCTCTCTTAGTGTGAGATGATGTGAAATTTAGAATGAAAACCAATTCTCAATTTCCGCGTAAATTAAGTGATGGCAGTCAAATTTGTTTTGCCTTTTATAATTTCTTCTTATTTAGAAATGCTTGTATTCATACTGTTATATCATTTACATCATTATAATGCTTCAGATTCCTTCAGAAAGAGACGGGAATGATGAGACTTTCATCTTGCCCTCATTCAACTTCCTGCGGCAAGTTCAACTTCTACTTGGCAGTTCAACCGCCATTTACGGGGTATATGAGAGAAAATAAATGACAATCCTTTCCCATTCGCCTCTCTGATAGCCTCTCCCAGTTTCTATTTCGTCAAATATCACGGCATCCACGTGCTTCTCTCTCTCTCTCTCTCTCTCTCTCTCTCTCTCTCTCTCTCTCTCTCTCTCCTCCAGACTACCTCTTAAATGTCTGTCGGAAGTATAGGCACCTGACGATTACAGTATAATTTAACACAGATGATATATGAGACGTCACAGGCCAGTTCAATACATTTATTACCTCAGACGTTTGCTGATGGTTATGTAATTGTTGACGCATCTCTTCACTTGTTTGGATGTCCTCAACACGTATCGAAGACTAGATGATGTCTTTGGCTGCATTTTTAAAACAATTTGAATAGTATTTTGTAACAATTATTGAACCAAAAATTGTATTCATTTTAGATAGATATATATATATATATATATATATATATATATATATATATATATATATATATATATATATATATATATATACGAGTATATATATATATATATATATATATATATATATATATATATATGTGTGTGTGTGTGTGTGTGTGTGTGTGTGTGTGTGTGTGTGTGTGTGTGTGTGTGTGTGTGTAGAATCTACTGGTCACTTTTAGCAGACACACATGTAATCCTGGTAGCCACAATGCCCTCTTAACTTCTCGAATTCTTCGCACTTTTTTGGATATGCTTGTAACTACGAAGCCGTAAGATCCAACCGCAAGAAATTGAAGAGGCTGTGATTGCCGGTCGTTTGCCACGACCGGCAATCACAGTCTCTTAAATTTTTTGCGTTTGGATCTTACGGCTTCGTAGTTACAAGCATATCCAACAAAAAAGCGCGAAGAATTCGAGAAGTTAAGAGGGCATTGTGGCTATTAGAATTACACACACACACACACACACCTACACACACACACACACACACACACACACACATATATATATATATATATATATATATATATATATATATATATATATATATATATATATATATATATATATATATATATGTGTGTGTGTGTGTGTGTGTGTGTGTGTGCGTGTGTGTATATACATATATATATATATATATATATATGTGTGTGCATATATATATATATATATATATATATATATATATATAATTATAGTTTTCGATGGTTTTCGATTAAGATACGACTTTAATATCTCGGCCAGCTTGGATTCCAGTCCCTGATATCCACAAAATTTATCTGGATGTTATCAATTGTTGTCTATTAACGTTACAAGGAAAGAATTGATCAAATTCCGAAATGTGTTCGATTTACACGCGGAGAAGTGAATTTCTGTTTTTATTTTTTTTATATAAGTTATTCCAGCGCTATTACATTTATTCCCGATACATTTGGACGAAAAATTTATATTGATCTCCGTCAACAAAATCCGGTGGAGGATGTGCACTCTTCCCACCTTCAAGATTTGCTATGGATCCGGATGCATAACAGATTATTTTGCATTAAACTATATATGCTTATCATGGCAGGCGTTGGTACCTTTCATATTACGGACGACCGATGGGTCTTTTAGGGGTAGGGTGGTTATAACTCGACAGATTTGTTTATACAAGCGATGTTTTCTATACATTCGAACGCCAGTACAGTTCTCGCAATAAATGTGCTCAGTAAAACATTGACAAAGAAAAACGAGAAAGAAAAACAAAAAAACATATTATGATTTCAGCTAAATGAAAGAACCTTTACTTTAGACTCTGAAGCGCTTCATGGAGGAAACATTAATTAGAACCAATATTGCCATATTTCCCATTTGAAAATCAGTGACGAATGGAAGTATGAGAAAGGGACCCCAGTCCCTTTATCCTCGAACATCGTAACCCCTGAGGGACCAGAGCCAATAAAGATATTGTGATTATAATTCACGTTGTCTGAGGTCAGCTTCCTAATTGCCTTCGTTATATGCACACAGGATAAGTATACCTTGGGGCAAGACGACGACAGAACAAAAGGGAAAATACTGAGAGAAACAAGATTTTAATTATCCTCTCTCTCTCTCTCTCTCTCTCTCTCTCTCTCTCTCTCTCTCTCTCTCTCTCTTGTGCAGAAAGGATTGGTCTCATCCGGGTACCTCCCTGCTGCATATTACAAAATGAGTATCCTTCTACAGTACTGTTGGAAAGAAGTACTGGAACAATCTGTGTGTGTGTGTGTGTGTTTATATTTACCATATAGCATTTATTGCGGGTCTTCCCTCTGTGTGAGATTCGTCATCCCAATTGAACCTTCGGCATCTATATATATATATATATATATATATATATATATATATATATATATATATATATATATATATATATATATATATAAACATGATAAATTCAAAAGACAGGAGGTGGGAGACAGACCAAGTCACTAAAACTTTCTCTTGACAGATACAATGACGGATATAAAGTTACATTTGGGGAGCACGACCATATAAGGGTTCCATGTTTTGAAAATAATTTAAAGAAATTCACGTAAAAGTTTTGTTAGTTGATGGGAGGGGAAAATTATCATTTCATAATTCCCGACAAACCAAATCGTAATAAGGATTTTCCGAAGAACGTGCTATAAAGCAATGGAAATTAAAGTTCATTCAAATAGGGTTTGGGATGTTTTAGTGAAAAAAAAGGTTGCTTAAAACAACTAAGATAAAGGGGGTAAAATAGAAACGAAAAATTAAGATCACAAAATCTGATATGGAGGCTGAAAAAGTGCATACTCAGTCGTTCACATAAAACTCACACACACACACAAACACACATATGCCGTGTGGTTTAAGGCGTCACGTTAGTCTTGAGTTCTTGTCTTCCGTGATTCGAGCTCAAGAGACGACGAACTTATTATCAACTAAAAAATTCTCCTTCGGATAACATATATGAAAATATATTATTTCCGAGGTAGAGCGATTTAGACATTAAAGGACATTTGTAGCTTAATGTTGCATATGAATCACGATGATGTAATAAATTTCCTTTATATGTATATATATATATATATATATATATATATATATATATATATATATATATATATATATATATATATATATATATATATATATATATATATATATATATATATATATATATATTCATAAATATTCTGCTGTTCACCCTCTCTGCATTAATTTAGTAGGGATATCATTCTAACAAAGACAGGAAAGCTTCTCTGTCGAAGCTAAGAGAATGTGGGCGAGGGAAGGTTAGCTGTGTTTTCAAAAAAGTAACCATCCTTAGTAGATGATAGGTTAGCATTAGGGACCTAACCCACAGGGAGGGTTTTCACCTAGTCATCTCTAGTGAAGGGGGTCTTAAGCTTCCTTTTTCCTCGTTCTATGCATTCGTCAATGTTGTGTCAATTTTACAGACTACTGAAGGCTACATACAAGCATTGCTGATGAGAACAACAGCGCCCTGACCTAACCTGGTGCTGGCAGAGAGAGACCGACCATCGTAACAAGAGCACGCATCCATGCTCTGAACAACTCTGTCCTTTGTCCTTTTTCTGTCTGTTTTTTCACTAAGTGAATCGACGATACACGGTGTTCGAGGACCTTGATCATCAGTTGCAGTGCGCAGGCAACTCATGTGAATAGTAAGTCTGGAATTGAAAAGTATTGCTGATTGCTGGTAACTCTTCCTCTGACTTATTTTTTCCATTTTTCCCCTTCTGCCACCATTTACTAGAGAACCTGGTATAACTGTATTTCTTGCATGTAGCCTAGGATATGAATAAGGATCATTGCCTAGTGAAATTGCATAAGCAATTCCCCTGCAGTAAGTAGGAATTAGGGAAAGTCGAGTGTAAGTAAAAATTCAGGCAAGCCTTGGATCCTGATATCACCATTGTTTGGAAGAGAAATAGCATTTACCAATGCTAAAACTTCGTACGGTAGCCGCTAATGTATGAGCCCATTGCGCTATACTTTAAGGGGATCGGCCGGTTTCCGACTTTTTTAACGACAGGTTGTTGATATATAGGGGGTTTGTTAAAGGATATTGTGTGGAACTTCTGGGGAAAAAATTTTTGTTCAGTGACCTTAGATTTTGTAACGCCAGAGCATTTTTCGGCCAAAAATGGCCATTTTCAAAATGCATCTCCTCCTTTGCTTTTTGGTTTTAAGGGATGAGATTTGAACCACGTATAAAACACATATGGACCTTCGATACAAAGCCGGGGATTTTTGATTTTTCAATTATTGTTCGAGATATGAATTTTTTTTTTAATTAAATTTTCCCGGAAAAATTATAGAAAAAAAAATTGCCAAAAATCAGAAACTTAAAATATTAAAAATCCCCGGCTTTGTTTTAATCTACCATGTTTCCCCATGTTATATTTAAAATTTCATTTAGATTGGTCCAATACTAAGGGAGGAGATGCATTTTAAAGGCGAAAAACTTACGTTTTGAGAAACGGGCCTTCAAAGTTTTAGTTATATAAAAAAAGTAAAAGGGACTTCAAAGACCGTGTTACAATTAATTCTATGGTTTTAATTTTTATTTTTGGGTATTAATTAATGCAAAATGATTATAAATAAGAATATTAATTGATTATTTATGTGCCTAAGACACATTCTTATAAATTTTAGGTTCCTGGTCCCCCCCGTCTGATCTTGCTGCAAGGTATTACTCTAGGGTATCATAGTTGCCTACACTTTTTTATTAGTGTCTCGAATCCATCCCTTGCCAAATGGATCCTGGGAATTACTTTACATTCACAATTAGGGATTCGTGATTCAAGTAATTCATCAAGTCTTGCTTCACTTATTATGATCATTTTATTTTCAGGATCGTCTATAATATCAGCCTCCGAGCTACTGCTTTCTTTTTCTAAAATATCTTTGCCCTTTGGTAGTGACGAACAAATAAAAAGGCGTTTAGGGGTGGATGTGGTTGGTCTTTGGTCAGCAGAGATCGCTGCCTGTGCCGTTTGATGGGCGACAGCTCTCTCTCTCTCCGTCGCTCCATTCCCCTCTATGGCACTAATTTCTTGAACTCTTTCTTCTACTTCTCGCTTGGACTTTTCCACTTGGCTTTTCCGCATTCTAGAAGCATGAAGTGAACTCTTGGACCTTTTAGGCACGGTGAAAAAACAAAAACACCGCAGAAAATACAGAGTTCAGTCAAGGATAGCGAGCATGAAAAACGTGTCCTTCTAGCTTGGAAGTTTATAGGCAACTCTCGGCCACAGTCGGCGTCATGGTATGACGTGTGCGTTGTCATGGCTAGGAATAACTAAAAAGGTGCCGAGTAGGATATTATTGACATTATACATTTCATTTCAAAGGAAGTTTTCGTAATATATATCGCAAAAACTATACCAGACTAAATCATTTGCGCTACTGGTGTTTTATGGGTATATAGTTATTGTTACATTTTAGGCCATAACTAGAGAAATACGGCAAATTTTAGCATAATATTTCGTGGACACATTCTTGAACCCTATACGAAGCCATAGAATTTTTTTCAGCAAATCGAATTTTTTAAAGATTATTGGGTTTTTTTAGGCGGCCGATCCCCTTAACTGAAGCAGGGAAAATTGACTGTGTCCGACGTTAACTAAGTGGTTCATGTAAATTCCCTTGCTATAGCTGCACATTCTTTCTTTGTTGGGACTAAGTGGGTAATGAAGGGTTTGAGGTAATTCATTTGTTACAGAAATAATCCAATTATTCAAAACGTAGTTCCAACTGGCGACCTAATCCAATTAAGTAATTGTCTTTCTTTTAGCTTCAATTGACAGTTTATGTGTGGCTTCGGTGGAGCAGGGCTGCATATATTACAGTAATTAAATAAAAAACTCACCAGCCAAAGCTCACACATAACAATATATATATATATATATATATATATATATATATATATATATATATATATATATATATATATATATATATATATATATATATATATATATATATATATATATATATATATATATATATATATATATATATATATATATATATATATATATATATATATATATATATATATATATATATATATATATATATATATATGTATATATATATATATATATATATATATATATATATATATATATATATATGTATATATATATATATATATATATATATATATATATATATATATATATATATATATATATATATATATATATATATACATGTATATGTCTGTTTTGTAATTTTAGTTTTATTTCTTGTAGGATAAGAGGATTGAGCCATGTGCCTGTAATGTTTTGTGGTGATCCAGCATTTACGATCATTGCGAAGAAATCCTCCAGCGGATGGTGAAAGAATTTGAATCCGTTTGCAGAAGGAAAACTGTAAACAATTACTGAAAATTCTATTCTAACAAAGGAAAGTCATCAACTTGGAATTCCATCTTGAGTTGTGTCATGGAGACTAGTGCAGACCACTAATGATTGGGTTTGATAGTCGTCCAACCTAAATATTGAGATAAATTTCCGAGAAGAGAAGATAGAATATTCCACATGTTCTTCTACTCCATAAAAATCAGACTCCCCTTGCAGCTGGATAATTACTGTTTTTTGCTTTATTGTATGTACACCAAAGAGAGGCAGAGTTTTGATGAAATGCCAGTCACTCATTAAAATATAATTTACTTTCCTGGAGAGGAACCTTTCTTTGTTTCCTCTCCTTCCAAACCGCAAACGCCTCTTGCAGTGCGATAGTGCACTATTTTCGTCCCACATTTCGAAATATTGAAGAAAGGCCAATTTTTAACGAAGTGCCAGTCACTCCATAAAAAGGGAACCATTGATTAGCATTCCTCGAACAGCAGTAATTAAGTGGGGTCTATAACATTAAGTATATTTCTTTCTGCTTTTGTAAATCATGTTTGTCCCATTAGTTTTATTTATACACAGTTTATGAAGTTTACATTCATTCTGTGACGATATTCATTCTGAAAAAAAACAGAAAACACCTGTAAAAGAAATGAGTTGAAAATCACCCAGAATGACTCGTGAATCGTCATACGTCACTCTGAGGTTGGATTCGGTATAAAGAAAGAATGGTTCATCAGTTCACATGTTATCGCTTTGTAGTTAGCATTTATTTATTTGTTTATTTATTTATTTATTTATTTATTTATTTTTATTTTGCATTTTCCCCCATCCGTCTGAAACCTTTCTTCTTTCAGGATGTTTCATTGTCCTTCTTGTATGATCACACTTCACCTTGGTTCCATTTCTTCTTTGTCTTGCTGATCGCTTCCGTTCCACAATCCAAATTCTCGGGTTACTCTCGGATTCGGTTTCTGCTTCTTATTTCAGACCAGGCTTTACGCCAAAACTAGATTTTGTTGTTGTTAGAATGGCGTTGGTTTATGTTATCTAAAACAACTCTTCTTGTATTTTAATAGTTTACTTATATATTTTTTTATTTATCTATTAACTTGTTAATTTATTGTTTTATCGACTAATAACTGATCGCTTCTCTCTGTACTTCCTGTTACCTTCTGTTACTTCTTTAGGAGCTTGATTTTCAAGTCAACGACCCCTTTGGACTTTTTCCATATGAATATTGTTCAAGTTCTGGATAATAGTAATTACAGTAATAATAATAATAATAAAAATCAGTAGAAATGATGATAATGCATAAACATTTCACAAAAATATGTGTTGTTGTGGATGCTTTATCAGTTTTTTTTTTTTTTTTTCAGAATGGTCACAACATTTCAATTAAAAATGATGGTAATTTTGTTCCGGAAAGAAAAAGCCTGCAGGCATTCGAACTCATATTCAGTTAATGGCAAAGCCGTAGGTCAAACGAATAATTTAAGCAATTAGTCCTCCAAGTAATTATATGCGAAAAGTCAATCTTTATTCATCACTTCTAATGAAGAACATATTTTGATTCAGCCACCTTTTCTTGAACGTATTGCTTAGCATACAAGGCATCATTGTTCATTTTTTCGCTATTTCCTGTTTAAAATGTTTTTCACAGCTCTCTTCAATTCTTTGAAGAGAGTGGAGGAGTTAGTTTAGCAAACATTGATCCATTTATCTTAAGTGAAATCAGACTACCTCAAATATAAAAGATTATTTTGTTGAATTCTTTTCAGAATTCCTTTCCCGGGAATCGACGGCAATTCCCTCCCCCCTCTCTCTCTTTCTCTCTCTCTCTCTCTCTCTCTCTCTCTCTCTCTCCCTCTCTCTCTCTCTCTCTCTCTCTCGCTCTCTCTCTCTCTTTCGATCTTGAGTCTTTATTTTATTTACTAGTAGGGAAGTAAAACACTTTTGCCTCTCGATTCCAAGTTTTCCACCAATGGTAATAATCATTCCCATTTTCCTGCCTTGATCTCCCTTCAATCGTATGATTGCCTCTGCGATTACATACAATTTTGCAATTCATTTCCGTAATAGATTTGGACAAACGAAAAAATAAATGTGCAGAATTATCAACCTCTCTAAATCGGACTGATAAATTCCTGGGCGTTGGGGATTTCCATTAAAAATGTTGTCGGTTTTTTTTTTTTTTTTATCTGGACTCGTTCGATCTAAAATTATGGTTACCTACTTTTCGTACGTGACCTAATTGTTAGTTTGATCTGTCCTGAAATTTTTGTTAACTGTTGGAAAACACGAACTTTCTAAATTACAGTGATATACGCACATTGAACAAGGAGATATGTTCATAAATAAAAGATATGAAAACCATTAACGTTTCATAAAACTATCGGCTTTGCCAGTGTTGTCGTTGCATCTCTGCATTTTAAATCACTCACTACGTAAAATAAGTTTTCAAAGTGAAATCGGTCGCAGATATATAAACATTTATTTTTCCAGGATATATCATAGAAAATTAATCATCGTTTTTGCCAGTCTTATGGAATTGAATGCATATTAATAACTCTTGATCTACATTTACTTTGACAGATTTAACATTAAAAAATAAAAAAAAAATAACAGTTTTCATATGCAACACTTTAGAGCAAAACATTTTCTGCTCCAACAGCAATGCTATCACGTTTGGAACTTGAGTCGTTCTTTGATGTCCTTGTAATTATACGCAATTTCTAAAACAATAAATAAGGTGGCAATTGGCATCTGTACCTGAACAATGAGGAAGAAAATTGAATCTTGAAAAATACTGCAGTCTGAAGAATATGGGCTATGGTAAATGTTAAATGCTTTAATCTGTAATATACCCATAATATTCTTCCATATTGGCAAAGTTACTATTGATACAGCCGTCAAGTACAGCTCTTTGTTCAAATCCACTTTATATTGATTCATGGTTCATTTTAACTATACGTTATTGCGATGGACGAAAGGTTTCTATGATACAAGTCAGATCGGTTGATATCCTCACATTTCAATTATTTCTAGTTCTGCTTCACAATAGTTAGCTTAGAAACAAAGTAGCTGATATTACCTGAAGAAGAATATAGTCTATTTGGGGTACATTTCGATAACCTCTTTCCAGCGAACATTCAGCTGCTCTCGTTCTCTCAAGGAAAATTTTTCGTTAACCTTTATAAGTGTTTGCCAATTCTTTTCTCTTTCCTTATTTCGTATTCAATATTTTCTAATAACTTTACTTTTTAAGGAGACCTGAACATCACATTTTCATTATTTTCCTTCACAACTATATCTGACGTGCTCTTTTTATCATCAGCTCTTACTCCCGACCGGCTTTTGTTATTTATTCATAGCTTAGCCCGGGTTTCTGTTTTGAAATACTTCCCATTTACTACTTTCAATAAAAAATACGTTTCCATTCCTCACGTCTTTTCAGAGAACAAAATTTTCATTCTCTTCGGATGCTTGCGTCTTACTTTCCATATAGTTCTTCTTTTTCTCTTTCCCTCCCTAACAATCTTTATATCATGTATTTATCTTTCCACTTCGCATCACTCGAAAATTTCTCTTTTGTAAACCGGTTCCTCACTCTCCTGCACAGCTAGTTCTTTTTTTTATATTCTCATGTGCCTTCTGTGTCTTCTCCAATATGTTTCTTTCCCTTGACTACCCTTTGTTTAATATTAGCTGAATCTATTTACATTTCAATTTAGTTTTTTCGGTCTTTGGTCTTTTTTTTCATTTCTCCATTCCATGAAGTCTCTACTCCCTAGTTAACTCTTCCAAATCTTTTCACAGTAATATCTCACCTGCTTTCTTTTCTTTTTCTCTTTCTCTTTCTACATTACCTAAACACCCATTTTATTCCTTTTCTTTGATTGTCTGTTCTCTTAGCTCGACCAAATTACTAGCAAACCCCAAATTTCTCTGACCATTCATTCATAACCTGGGCCTCTTGAGTCTCGGGATTTTTTCCCGTATCTAAACGAGCTCGTTTGTGTCCTTTCCGCCACAAAATTTTGATTCAAAATATTTTGGAAACTGAAAATTTAATTTTGAACGTTTAAAATAAATTACTGCTGTTGAAGTAATACTGACTGGAGTAAATCTATAAGAGCGTTTCGATTCAACGTCTAATATTGGACTGAGAGCCAAGGTGATCCAATTATTTAGGAACATTGAATTCACCAGAAATTTCTAGGAACTAGGAAACTAAAGAGGCTATTTAACTTTTACGAACACATTTCTGGTTAGTATAACTTTCAAGCAAACAATGCTAGATACTCTAATTACAGTGAGTAAATAGGAAATGTATATGAATTCATCATATATGTTGTTAAGCATGTATGTAATGAAATTTACTTTTTTCCCTTTTTGTAACAGACTGTCATGGCAATTTCAGTCTCTAATCTATACAGTGGTTCAATTCATCAAGGGGTGGAAGAGATTATTCATTTAGTTCTCATTTATCTTTCAAAGCCTACGCTGTTGGGCATCCAGAAAAAATATGAGGAGATGCAGAAGTCAAGCGGGCATTATGGCTATTACAAATTTTTATTTCTGGGAAATATGACACGTAGATTCTATTTGTAACGGCCATTTCTGAGCCTATACTTGATTTAAGTCTCTGTTTTATGAACAGAGGTTTAATCTCGCTTATCCCGAGACATTGTGTGATAGCAGTAACGTGAGCCGGCATCGTAAGTTATATCTTTCCCTAACTAAAATCTAAGGACTACTGGAATGAGATACTAAGTACAGAACTAAAACCCTTTATTGACAAAAATCAACGAAAAATAACTTCTTAAAAATTACGAAGAATGAAATCCAATGTTTCACATAACTATCAGAAAATCTTCTAAGGAAATAGTGCTCCAAAATCATAAACCCCCAATTACAGAAAAAAACTCATCTGTCAAAACATGAACACGTCAATCAATTAAAACAGGTCATCTCAAATGTCATACCACTCTCATCCTCGTAGGAGGGAGAGAGGAAAAAGGAATAGGAATGGAGTGGAACAGAAATACCTGTGAAAGAAGAAACGTCACATTAAAAATCATAAAATGTAAAAAATTGCAGAAACACATTTCACTGACACAGGAGGTACCGTGTGTTCACAGTTCTGAAAAACAAAGTCTAAAAACGTATATGAATTCTTACTCACTCCACAAGTCCTCTGGGACAGTCTCCATGTGAAAAATCACTCACATCTTCAGACACACATGAATCGGATCTCACAAGTCCAATTCGAACAACAGTTCCTCCCATTATATTCATTATGTAACGCACGAACGAACGTACTTTTGTATGACATCATTCGAGGTCAAAGATCGGCAAGACACACCTCTGTATTTCAAGGAGTCACGAAGTACACGTACACACCATACATTATTAAGAAGCATCCTTCAAAAACCGGATTTTGTAACTGGTTCAGCTTCTAGAACGTTCTTTGCTGAAAACGCATTTGCCAGCCCGTGTCTTGTCACCAAGGTGGTTTCTTCGACCCTTGTGGTATGCGAATGTTTCAGCATTTTCCTATTTGCTGCGTGTAGTGAAAATGGACCCTGCGAATAGCTGACCCAACTTTTCAAAGGTCACCTTCGCGAGCCTTTACAGATTGCTCGGTCCACGCACCTGAGGTGGACCCCACCTCAAAATGTCTAGGTGCAAAACTTATATATATCTTATAACACAGATATTATAGTACAACCAGTTCATTCAAGAAACGCATTAATCTAGACGATTTCACTCCTGGTACTGCCTCACGCTGAAAGGCCTGCGACTGCGCACGCCAACGGTGATCCAACCAAGATGAAAGGCTTGCGACTGCACCCGTCCAAGCTGAATGTATTCTTGTGTCTCCCAGCGATCTGACAAAGATGAATGGCTCGCAACTGCACAAGCCCATGTTGAAAGTGGCGCTCGCAAATCCTTTTTGCGCCAACCCAACGCCTCCTCGAAAGTACAGCAACATGAAGACATCCTGCCCGACATCTCTCCAAAGTGCAGAAGTAACGTTGACAGCTTTCTCATATGTTGAGGACGGTGAAGCTATTCCAACCTCTCCATTTCGAGGGAGTGGTATTTTCCGTGAGTCGGTCATATCGACAGTCATATCAAAAAGTAACTTGTCTATTCCCTATACCATATTATTACTGAACCAGATAAGACTATTAGTACAAAGGTCATATGTTCTCAATGTGAAACAATTCCAAGTTGGTACCCAGAATTTCCACAGTCAACTCACTATCAAGTACACTAACTCTAAGGAACTATTCATAAAAATTCTATCCAACAGAAAAAAGTACTCAAGAATCCTATCCATACACTGAATAACGAAAGGCAATCCTAAACATCTGAAAGGTATCATATGTCGTAAAAGACATGAAAGTTCTACTCCGGTTAGCAAATATTTCGCAACACCTGACTAATTCTCAACAAAATAGCAATTGACGTAATGGCAATCGCTCCCATGATCTTAACAATTACAACTACTCACAATACAGCTCCCTTCATTAAAAAAAAAAACTGAAAAAAAAATCCAAATACTCGAATACGATCTCCCAACCCGAAAAAAAATATCAGACTTGTTCGGTCCGATATACTAAGTACCTCCCCCCCCAAAAATCCTAAACAACACACATATTGCGTCAGATGACAAAACACATCATAACACAATAACACCATAACACACTAACACACTAACACACGAGTCAAATCTCGTATGAAATTAGCCCATGTCTCAATTCCTAAAATCATTCGAAAACAAATGATTAAGAACTTCAACATCTAAAATGAACAAGAAGCAAAAAAAAAAAAATTAACAAATATCATATATATACAAACATCAACCCATTTATCCCTCTAACTATATACAAACGTTCCATTACATGACTATATACAAATGTTCCATTACATCCCCACTTTCTTTAACTTCGAAATATGGGTCAATTTCGTCACTCCAGTATTTACATCTTTAACTACAAATCTATTCCCTCTTTTGATCTCTACAATCTCAAAAGTTCCGTGGAACTTCGGACTTAATTTATAATTCAGATCATTCCGAACATTCACTTTAACAAACACTCTATCACCCATCGAAAAAGCTACTCCCCTCGATTTCGCGTTACTTTTCTCTACCATTGCACGCGAACTAAGTTCAAGTTCTTTACTGATACGTGCAAATCTTTCTCTCGCTGTATTTATCAACGAAGTGACCGTAACATCACCCTGAACTCGCTCTGGTAACAAATCAAAAGGTCCTTTCAACTTGTACCCATACAAAGCTTCTGCTGGAGATATCTTAATTGTGTCATTCATCATAGTATTGATACTATATCGCACTTCATCCAACGATCTGTCACAATGTGTATCGGAACCACCCACCGTCATGCGTAAAGCTTCGATTACTTTCCGATTCGCCCTCTCACACAACCCATTTGCTTCAGGTCTATACGGGATTATAGATACTTTCTTTATTCCCAGCAAATTAGCAAGACCGTCTAAAGTCTTATTAATAAACCCCCTACCATTGTCTGTGATCAGACATTCAGGAACACCATATCGACAAATTATCCCCTTAAAGAACGCTATAGCAACTTCCTCAGCTGATTTGTATTTCAGTGGGAAAATCTCGACAAAGCGAGTCAACTCATCAACAACTACTAATAAATGTCTATAACCATAAGCGGACTCTGAGAAGTTACCCAGAATATCCATATGCACTCTCTGAAACGGCCTATGTGGTATGGGATATGAACCCAAACGACACGACACTGTCGTCGCTGGCTTATTCGCATTGCAAATAGCGCACTTCTTCACAAAGGCTTCTACTGCGGAAAACATATTTTTCCAAAAGAACTTTGACCTGACGTTTTCATACGTCTTGTCTACACCCAAATGAGGCGAACCAAATTTACAATGTACAATGTCTAGAACTTGTGGTACTAGACTCTCTGGCACGATGATTTGTGTAATCTCACCCATGCTTCGAGTACTTCGCAAGTTATACTTAACTTTCCTCACCAATAAATTATTCTCCAACTCTAGGCCAGAAAAAGGCAACTTATACCCTTTCTTCGGTGAAACTCCCCTAAGAAATGCCTTAGCATCTGACAACAATTTATGTTCATCTTGCTTTTGTTCGAGCAAGCCTATGTCCCAAGTGACATTTTCACCCGTGATATAGCACACGGCGTTACTCTCACTATCACAAACAACAATCTCTCCCGAGACTGCCGACTCACTATTTCTCCCCGAAGACTGCACTGTAGAAACGTGTATGTCCTCTACATGCGATATCTCAGAACTACTAGTATCAGAGACATTAGACACCAAATATTTACTCTCTTCTCCCACACAGGATTCGGAATGCACTCCCTCATCCTCGACCGGAAAATATCTGCTCAATGCATCTGCAACCACATTATGCTTACCTTCAATGTATTTGTGGTTTGCATCAAAATCTCTCAATGTCAGGAACCACCATGCTCCCTTGGGCGACAAATTTGGCTTATTAAAAAGCTCTAACAACGGTTGATGATCTGTAAAAATCTCAACTTTATTTCCCAACAACAACATCTTAAAATGAACAAGGCTAGAGACGACTGTGAAAGCCTCCTTGTCCACAACTGACATCAGCCTTTCGTTACTACCACGCGTTTTGAACTTTCTGCTATAAAAAGCAATTGGGTGTAATTTCCCCTCAAATTTCTGCATCAAACACGCACCTATACCTTCCTGAGGTGAACGGTTGACTAAAATCTGGAAACTTCAAAATTGGTGGGTTCACCAAAGCGTTCTTAAGCTTCTCAAAAGCTAATTGCTGACTATCACCCCAAACAAACTTAACGTCTTCTCGTAACAAATCTGTCAATGGAGACGCTATTGTAGAAAAATTCCGCACAAAACGGCGAAAGAAACCCAACATACCTAGGAATGAACGAACCTGTTTCCTGGTTTTGGGAACTGGAAAACTCACAATGGCTTTAACTTTCTCATCATTCACTCTGACTCCCTCTTTAGTCAGTCAAAAAAAAAGGTCAAGTTCACTTCTCCCAAGGCCAAGCTATAAAAGGCCACAAAAAAAAAAGACGCGGGAAAGCGCTTTTCAGGCACAGAGAGAGAGAGAGAGAAAGAGAAATTCGTTTCCCACCCTCTTACAATGCATCGAAGGCCTGATGACGCTTACAGAAAAAAAATGCTAACACCAAACCTCAGGGCTTGCTCTGTCTCCAACGGCAAAAACTGCTGGATCAACACTTCCCTTTGTCCAAACGGAAAGTGTCACTCAAGCAAAGGCAAGCGCTCTGCCCACATACTCACACACACATACCCACACGCACACACGTGTGTGACTACAAAAACCAAGAAGTGCATTCACACTTGTGCAAAAACTGTTTTTCACCCCGCAACTCATAAATATCACGTAGGATACTACCCAAATATTAAAGTTCCCAGAAATAACCCAACAACCAAATATCACCCTTACATAATACACGCCGATGCGTACCGCAGATTGCTATAAAAAAAATGAAAAAATACAACACACCATAATACGCTCAGCGCTTCACTAGGCGTGGCAAAGCAAGTACGACGCTCCGCCCAAACTCGTGACGCAATTACTATGTCACCGTGGTGATGACGTAACACACTCGTTGCAACCGAAACATTAGTCAAAACTCAACGACAAAAAACACACAGTTGTCCCTATCACCAGTTACAACACAACGAAAAGGACAATTTCACATTAACACAACTAAAAAAAAAAAGAAAAAGATAACATCACAACACTTACGTTAGCAGCGCGCGAATTTCCATCAAGCGAAGAGAGAGAGAAACAAAAAACACTCGCGCGTCTTCACGTGTTTTAACACACGCATAGCGGTCTTAATATCGCAATTATTGCACAATATCACTGTTTTTACCCCTACCCAAAACACTCTCCACAAAACACTAGCTAGCGAGAGAGAAGCTCGCAGCTCACCCCCAGCAACTGCTGACTCCCACAAAATCCTATCCTGAGATGCCAATGCTAATTTATGTCTCTTCGGAAACGTATACATGCCTAATTATTTAACACTTTCTAACTGCCCTAACTACCTTATACGCTATCTTTTACGCTGCCACCAAAAACTGTAACGGCCATTTCTGAGCCTATACTTGATTTAAGTCTCTGTTTTATGAACAGAGGTTTAATCTCGCTTATCCCGAGACATTGTGTGATAGCAGTAACGTGAGCCGGCATCGTAAGTTATATCTTTCCCTAACTAAAATCTAAGGACTACTGGAATGAGATACTAAGTACAGAACTAAAACCCTTTATTGACAAAAATCAACGAAAAATAACTTCTTAAAAATTATGAAGAATGAAATCCAATGTTTCACATAACTATCAGAAAATCTTCTAAGGAAATAGTGCTCCAAAATCATAAACCCCCAATTACAGAAAATAACTCATCTGTCAAAACATGAACACGTCAATCAACTAAAACAGGTCATCTCAAATGTCATACCACTCTCATCCTCGTAGGAGGGAGAGAGGAAAAAGGAATAGGAATGGAGTGGAACAGAAATACCTGTGAAAGAAGAAACGTCACATTAAAAATCATAAAATGTAAAAAATTGCAGAAACACACATTTCACTGACACAGGAGGTACCGTGTGTTCACAGTTCTGAAAAACAAAGTCTAAAAACGTATATGAATTCTTACTCACTCCACAAGTCCTCTGGGACATTTTCCATGTGAAAAATCACTCACATCTTCAGACACACATGAATCGGATCTCACAAGTCCAATTCGAACAACAGTTCCTCCCATTATATTCATTATGTAACGCACAAACGAACGTACTTTTGTATGACATCATTCGAGGTCAAAGATCGGCAAGACACGCCTCTGTATTTCAAGGAGTCACGAAGTACACGTACACACCATACATTATTAAGAAGCATCCTTCAAAAACCGGATTTTGTAACTGGTTCAGCTTCTAGAACGTTCTTTGCTGAAAACGCATTTGCCAGCCCGTGTCTTGTCACCAAGGTGGTTTCTTCGACCCTTGTGGTATGCGAATGTTTCAGCATTTTCCTATTTGCTGCGTGTAGTGAAAATGGACCCTGCGAATAGCTGACCCAACTTTTCAAAGGTCACCTTCACGAGCCTTTACATATTCATAGGCTACGTCAGGCGTCCAAGCGGATACTGTTTTATATATATATATATATATATATATATATATATATATATATATATATATATATATATATATATATATATATATATATATATATATATATATATATAAATATATATATATATATATATATATATATATATATATATATATATATATATATATATATATATATATATATATATATATATATATATATATATATATATATATATATATATGTGAAATATTTTCTGTAAAAACAGAACTCCAATGAAGGACAGGAGTCTGTAAAATTGCCAAAAGGTAGAAAGTTAATGCTATATATTTCGGAAAAAAAATCTCTCCCTCGACCGGCAGGCAATGAATAAATTAAGAATTACAGAAAACCGTATTTACATCACTCTAGTTGATAGCTTCTTAATCTTCTTAATCGCTGGTTTGAGGAAGATTTTATCTATGATATGTGAGTCCCAAGTTCCTTTTGAGAGGTTCACCATTTCTTGGTGTAATCACTGCTGATTCTACCTTCTGGCTCTTGAATCGACAATTGCTGCTATAAATTATATGTGACAAATTCCAGTTTATTCTGTGATTATGAGAATTTGTGTGATCAAAAATAGCTGAGCTTTGTTCGTCATACCTTAATGAACGTTCATGTTGTATCAGTCTCTGGGGGATTGATTTACCTGTAAAATCGATATAGGACTGGTCACAGGTGAGGCAAGGGATTGCATATACTCCCACGTCTTCTGGGACTGGCTTTTGATGGACGTTAATTATGGATTTGGCTAAGGTATTTGGGTAGGTAAAGGCCAAAGGGCTAGAGTTTCCAAATGTCTGTGTCAACGTCTTAATACTGCCCAGGTGTGGGATTTTGATTTTATTGTTGGGCGTTCCTCTAGTCTTGTTTTGAGGGGGACAACAGAAGATTATGTTTACTTTATGGATCACTTTCTAAATTGTATGGCCAGGGTATTTTAAAGACGACAGCTGCTAACAAATCAGTTGAATTTCTTTTTCCTGGAAATCTTGGGAGCAAATCCGTAAGGTTCTTAAGAATAAATTGCTGGCTACGCCAATCTTGATATTTCTATCAAGATTGGTGTAGCCAGCAATTTATTCTTAAGAGCCTTCCGGATTTGCTCCCTGGATTTCCTGGAGAAAGAAACTGAACTAATATGTAAGCAGCTGTTGTCTTTAAAGTACACTGACCATATAATTGAGAAGAAATCCATAAAGCAAACATAATCATCTACCATCCCACTCAAATATTGGTGTAGCTAGCATTTTATTCTTAAGAGCCTTATATATTTGCTTCCCGGATTTCTTGGAAAAATAAATTGAACTAATCTGTAAGCAGTTGTCATCTAGAAAGGACCCTGACCTATTAAATGAGAAAGCGATCCATAAAGTAAACATAATCTTTTATCGCCCCCTTCAAAACAAGACTAGGGAGATGCCCAACAATAAAATTGATATCCCACACCTGGACAGTATTAAGACATTGCCACAGACACTTGGAATCTCTAATTCTTTTGCCTTTACCTTGTGACTCAGATTTTATAGATAAAACTTTCTTTCAACCAGTGATTAAGAAGATTGAGGAGAAATTGTCAACTGGAGTGAGGTAACAGCTTCTCTCTGGAACACTTGGTGTAAATACCATTTTTCTGTAAGTCTTATTTCATTCATTACCTGCCTGTCAAGGGGGAGAGTCGTTTTCCGAAATATATAGCACTAACTCTTTACCCTTTGGCGTTTTTATGGGCTCCCTTTATCATATATATACAGTAAACACCCCGGATTCGCGTTTTCACAATTCGTGGACTCAGCGATTTGTGGATTTCTCTATGGAACATATATACACATTATTCACAAAAAATTCACCTATTTGTTGTATTTTTAACTGAGAAACATTCACTAATTATTGTATTTTCATATCATTTCCATGATTAAATGCACTTTTTGTGATAATACTATTAAAATATTCGGTTATAAGCCTTTTTACAGTTTTTTTGTGTTTCAAATATCAAAATAGGCATTTCTAAGATATTTTAGAGGGGTTTAAAGTATTCACAGATTTCAGCTATTTGTGGGGGGCTGCGGTAAACATCCCCTGCGAATACCAGTGGTTGACTGTATATATATATATATATATATATATATATATATATATATATATATATATATATATATATATATATATATATATATATATATATATATATATATATATATATATATATATATATATATATATATATATATATATATATATATATATATATATATATATATATATATATATATATATATATATATATATATATATACATATATACATATATACATATATATATATATATATATATATATATATATATATATATATATATATATATATATATATATATATAGTGTGTGTGTGTGCGCGTATGTTACATAACGTGTGACAGTGTATTCACTTAAAGCCATAGGAAAAATTTAAAAAAAGCTTCCGTGTCATTTTCAACTCATTTTCGAGGTACAATTTGAAAAACACCGAGAGCAACAAAATAAACATAAAAGCTGAAAAATGGCAACGAAAAATATTTAAAATCATGGAAGCAAGTTCAAACCAATACAGCAGGTAAAGACACAACTCAAACGGTGACTGAAATGAAACAATCTAAAAATCTCTTTAATAACAAATGCGCCCAATTTATACCTACCCCGGCTTGCTTTCAGCATGTCACCTCGATATTTAATTAAAGCTGATTCGATTACAAAAACTTGGAACCCTCTTTAGAAGATCACTGTAAGGTAAAATAATTCCATTTTGATTGTTAAAAGGCACTCTGGTAGTTACTGAATAAAAAATTCTTTGTACTTCCTAAATAGCACAGTCAACAAAATATTTAGGGTACTTAATTTCTCGGAGATGCTGAAAATATTTTCAAACTCTCACTGAAGAGTTTGATTGCTATCATTTGAATAATAGTGGATATATGAACTTACATACATGGGGTTTACATTAACTGAAAATTTAAAGCTATATGGAGCACGGTGAACATTTACTTCTAAAAACGAAAGAAAAAAATCTTGTTCTACATTAGTGAAATTAATAAAAGGTACCAAATAGTTCAGCTGTTAAAGAAATGTATTCACAAACGAGAAATTCGGTAAAATCTGCGGAGGACCACATATAATTTACATGTAACTCTCCAGTTCCTCGGCGTGCGGGAAATCTATTCGATGTATATTGATGAAAACCTATAAATATAATTTCACTGTTTCTACTTAACCAGGCGGTGGAAACCTAATTCTTTCTTTGCTCTTGTGTAGAAGGCACAAATAAAGTATACCTTAGTTTAACCAGACCACTGAGCTGATTAACAGCTCTCCTAGAGAGGGCTGGCCAGAAGGATTAGACTTATTTTACGTGGCTAAGAACCAATTGGTTACCTAGCAACGAGACCTACAGCTTATTGTGGAATCCGAACCACATTATACCGAGAAATTAATTTCTATCGCCAGCAGAGTGCTAGCCGAGTACGATATCGACCGGTCCAGTGAGGAACTGTGTATAAGGCACAGCAGTGACGTAAATATCGCGTGGAACTTTTGTTTTTATAATATTGTCCTTTAATAAAGAGGTTATGCTTTTCAAGTTGTGTTAGACATTAAAGGTCAAATTCAACGGAAGAATGGAAGTATCATCATAAGCTCGGAATTACGATTAAATTCAATATAAACGGCTTTGTAGTACATTTATTTGTTTCATTTTCAAATATAAAACATCATTGGCTTATGGTGGTACATAAAAGATATTATAGAAAAGGGTGAGTTAGGAATTGCACG
>JANJGK010003385.1:80000-82500 GCA_039081455.1 Macrobrachium rosenbergii
CAATTGGTATGGAATGATTTCTGAATTTCAAATCTATTTCTTCACCTTTTTTCCACTCTTTTTTAATAAAATATTGCTGCTTGAGCTTTTTGTATAGAAAATTTAAAGTGTACAGATGAGACCCATTCATCTATTTTTATCATAGTTTTATTAATTATTCGCTCTGCATGTTTTATGCGAGATGATGAATAATATATGGCAAACTCATCAATATACAAGTTACTTTTAATTCCGGTAGGTAGATTATTACTGATATCATTTATTGCTAAAGTAAACAGTGTGCCACTAAGGACTCTTCCCTGTGGAACATCATTTTCATGTGGAAATGTATTTGACAATACATCATCAATTCTTGCATGAAAAGTGCGATTTGTCAAAAAGTTTTGTATAATCCTAGGTAAATGTCCACGGATGCTCTTTTCATGTAACGTTTTTAATGGAATAACTCTGAGAAAAGGGGGTGGCAGAACACTGGGCAGTCATCTAGCAAACGCTCCCCTAGGGAGCACATATTTGCACTGTCTTGCCACCCCCTTTTCTACAGTAGATATGTCGATGACACCTTTCTGCTGTTCATGAAGAAAGATCGAGCAGATGAATTCCGCGAATTTGCTAACAATATGCATCCAAACAGCAAGTTTACGATTGAATATGGAAATGAAAACAAACTGACCCTCTTAGATGTAATGGTTTTAATACTACGGTTTTTAGAAATAAAACTTTTACTGGTCTGGGTTCTAATTTTTATAGTCATTTTTTTTTTTGTTTTAAGCCTAACCCTTTCTCCACCCTCTTCCACAGGGCTTTTAACTTAACATGACTGGAACAGTTTTCATAATGAAATTCTATACCTCCATCAGTACTTTGTTAATAAATGTTTCCAATCTAAACTTGTTTACAAACATCTTTACCAATTCCTAAATAATATTTCCCATCCAAAACTTGACATGCCAACGGTACCTAAACTACCATTATATATACAAATATTCCGCTAATTCATGATAAAAACTGCTATCGAGTTTTACGGCAGATAATAGGCAAATTTCTATCAGCTATTGAACTGAAATTAATAACTTGTAACCCAATGACTATTAGATCTCTATTCAAATATAAAGAGAGTCTTCACCCTTTAATGACCTCAGGAGTCATTTACTTGTTTAATTGTCCCAGATGTAACCGACGTACCTCCCCAGGTACGTCGGCTCCACCCGAAAAGGTAAGGCGAGTTATAGAGCTGGTAAAAGACTATCAAACGCCGAATTCTCTTGTATACGAGATCACGCAACGAAATGCAAATATGATATCAACTACAAAAATTTTAAATCATAGACGGAGCCCAGAATGACCACCAACTAGCAAGTTTGGAATCACTTCTCATTAAGCAGTTTATTCCCCAAGTAAATACTCAGTCCACGTCAACACCTTTATAGCTCTCGTGAGTTTCCGTTGAAGCCAAACCGGACCCTGATCGTCACTCTGACTTTGCCTTCAGCACTCTTTGGTCAACTTTGTTCCTTCTTGTCGTACTTCAGTGTTTGTCATTTTTTTATGTACAAATTTTGTGTTTTTAAGCTGCGTCTGTTTTTAATGTTTGTTCTTTTATTTTATAGCTTTGAAAATGGGACTGATAAACATTGAAACGTCAGCTGAATAAAGTAATTTGAAAGGAATGAGGAATTGTCCTTCCCCACTGCTTGCCGCTATATATATATCTGTATATACTTCACACACATATACACACACAAACACACACACACACACACACACACATATATATATATATATATATATATATATATATATATATATATATATATATATATATATATATATATATATATATATATATATATATATATATATATATATTTATATATATACATATACATACATACATATATATATATATATATATATATATATATATATATATATATATATATATATATATATATATATATATATATATATATATATATATATATATATATATATACATATATATATGGGAGAGAGAGAAAGAGAAAGGGATTACTATATATGCAAAAGGTTAAATGATAGATAGAAAAATTATGTTGGCGCCCTGTTATAAAAGGAGTTAGTGAAATATTAAGAAACTATCATGCAATTATGACGTCACTGTGTGATGTCAATGCCAAAGGGAAAAAAAAGAATGAGTTCCGTATTTTAGCTGATTAATTTCTGAAAAAATTATTCCTTTTGTGTATTTTAGATCATACCAGGAAATGTTATGAATTCATTACGACTGAATGTAAGGTCCGTAAGAGATATCAGTGGAAACGGTTCAATAGAGGAATAGTTTCTCTGTTGGTAATCTAATGGGACGACGATAGGTTAGGAGATTTGGCATGATTCCGCAATGGAAAACGAAACAGGCAACACATACCTATCTTTAACCCTTATCGAGATGTCCAAAATAGAGTAAATACAGTTGTTCCACTTGCCAGTTTGCAGCAGACCTGATTAGAAAATAATATGA
>JANJGK010003385.1:87500-89270 GCA_039081455.1 Macrobrachium rosenbergii
GATTTCTAACGCTCTTTAAATGTCAGTATTCCTCGTGCTAAAAATGAATGTTGATTGAAAATAAATTCATGACGCAGTAATATTATTCTTCATAGCATCTCTCTCGAAAAGAACAGTAACATTCCAGCTACAGCCTCAATTACGGAGTAAAGAAAACGCCCGATAAATGGTTTAGCAATCCTCGACCAGAATCCGGTGTCTTACTTCGGTGGTCAATCCAGCCTGAGGACCACAAAATACTTCCACAGAATACTGCAGACTGAAACTCTTTTTGCGCTCGAGAATTTGTTGAACATTCGGCTCTAGCGCTCGGTTTCCTGCAAGTCTTATCATTCCTCAGTGAGATCGATAGGAAGTTTTTTTATTTATTTATTTATTTATTTTGATGGGAAAGATTCATTCTATAAACAGTAGGACTTTTACGGAACCGTCACGATGAATAATAATACAGATATGTTTCGGAAATGTTGAGGAGGAAATTGTATCTACATTAAAGAGGAGAATGATGGTAAAATGACACGGATGTAAAAAAAAAAAATAAAAAAAAAAGTAAAAAAAAAAAAAAAAATAGAAGCCGAGAACTATATCGTAAACAGACAAACCAAAAATATGGCGATTAATAGGTAAAAGATGACTCTTTGATAACTGAGATATTCATAGGCAAAGGCAAAAATAGAAGTACACAAAAATACGTGAATGGATATTGAAGAAGGATATATTGCGGCGAGTAAGTAGACACTAGAGTTTTATTTTTCATTATTGGCATTATTGAAGTTATAGATAATAGTATTCCGACTCTTCATCAGGTCTCCGTAAATTAGTATATAAGGTGACCATGGGTTACCCATTGTCAGTGATCATTTACTCCAAACATCTGTAACATTCACGAAAAGTATAAACATAGCACACAGAAAAACCAAAAGAAAGAACATCTCTGAGTATAAAGTCAAAACTTGTAACGTGGGAATTCCGATTTTCCACGTTATTGCAGAAATCGGAAATCATATTGTTTGCTCCTATCCAGGTCGTTCGCCTCTGTGCTGAGCTGTTAAGAAGATCAAAGTCTAAATTCAAACGGGTCTTT
This sequence comes from Macrobrachium rosenbergii, assembly GCA_039081455.1. NCBI lineage: Eukaryota > Metazoa > Arthropoda > Malacostraca > Decapoda > Palaemonidae > Macrobrachium > Macrobrachium rosenbergii. The sequence continues at coordinate 88,585 of JANJGK010003385.1, forward strand.
TAAAAGACGAGTCAAATTATGGCAAGTGATATGTACCTCAGTTGACCAAATCGAATTACTGCGAGATTTTCATTCAAGAGTTTAACTTTTCGCCAAGATCATCGATCATCGTACATATACAGGAATGAGGATATCCTCAAATAGTAATATAGTTTACTATATGATTGAGGATTTTTATTACACAACCTCTTTCACGAGATTGTGAATTTCTCAGCATTAAGACCGGTTTTGTATACAAACTAATATGTTCAGTGAGTCTGCTTAACCCACGCTACGTTGGTTACAAATCTCCGGAGAAATCTGCAATGGCATAGAAACCAGGCTGACATATTAGAACATTTCACAAAAGCAAACTCCAGAATAGCTAAAGCAGAAGGAATTACACAAGAGACCAAAATCTTGCAAGACAACCAAGATTTCCTTGCTTTAAAATCTCTCAACAAAACCCAGATGGTGATGTAAAACAATTCCATGAGTATATGTGGTCTTCTCAATAATGAAATCAACAAGCAGAGGAGATAGGAGCAACAATATGAGGAAAGTGTCAGCATAATATTAAATGGAAAATAATATCATCGTAGAAAACTAAAAGTCTTAGATACTTTTTGCGTTGAGAGAGAGAGAGAGAGAGAGAGAGAGAGAGAGAGAGAGAGAGAGAGAGAGAGAGAGAGAGAGAGAGATGCTGA
>JANJGK010003386.1:10000-15000 GCA_039081455.1 Macrobrachium rosenbergii
CTCTCTCTCTCTCTCTCTCTCTCTCTCTCTCTCTCATACACTTAGCTGTTTTATGAATATACAATTACCAATGAATGACTGTTATCCATTTTGTCTAGAATGACAATTCCAGAAATAAGAAAAATAACACACGGAAAAATAGTATATCAAACTCAATTTTAACTCACCGTTGCATTAGTAACAAGGTGTGAATAAGACATCTTATATCTTTACTTATGTACATGCATGGGCTTATACGTAAGCGTGTATGTGTGTGTGTGCGCGCGCGTGTGAATTACATCAAGAAAGTGAAAGAGGGGGGATGGTGGTAAGAGTATCCTTAGTGTAGCTTCCTTAAATAGTAGTTGTGACAGTGATTCGTGAAAGAATAGCTGTGGCAGTGCTTCGTGAAACAATAGCTGTAGCAGAGCTTCCTGAAACAAAAGCTGTGGCAGTGCTTCCTGAAACAATAGCTGTGGCAGTGCTTCCTGAAACAATAGCTGTGGCAGTGCTTCCTGAAACAAAAGCTGTGGCAGTGCTTCCTGAAACAATAGCTGTGGCAGTGCTCCCTGATATAATAGCTGTGGCAGTCCTTACAAAGATGTGATATGGAGTATTCTCTGAGAGCAAATCCGCCTCTAACCTAGAAGCATGAGAATGTATTTACTTTTAACCTCGAAATTTACTTACAGGACGGCTCTTGACAGATGAAACAGTATCATTAATAATATCACTGGTCTCCTCAGATGGATACAATAGCAATATTCCAGCAAGAATCAGAATAACTCCAAAAAGGGGAAAAATGATCGAGGCAAGATACGATTCGTTCCTCACTCACTCACTCTCCCACAAGAATATAGAAATACATTTTCCCAAAACATCCTACGAAAAGAAGTGATAAGGCTTTCGAAACCTTGAACAGTGGTTCAAGCATATCTTGATACGATTCTTTAAATCTGCGACTATATCCTTAAAAAAGATTTATTTTTTCTAATTTCGCTGAATTGGAACAGAAATAAGATACACTGAGAAAGACAATCAGATTCAAGTAAGCCTCATACAAAAGGTATAACATATTTAGAAAGACATCAGATTATATATCTAAAGGACATTCTGCTCCAAGCCGGGTAAAATGTTTCCATGGTAACTGGATAAACATTTTAGAGATATTAATAAACAATTCCTATATAGAATATTTGCAAAAACTACTGCAAGGAGAATTTTCCGTGATCTTTCATAAACTTCTATATCTCTGATACGGCATTAGTATGGGTCTTTGTACATCTTCTGTAAGGATTGTAGTCTACAACAAATTAGAAAATATAATAGGAAGGAGAGATTAACACTAATGTTAGGAAAAACAAAACAAGAAGAATCAGTGGAAAAAATCTTGACAGTTATTCCCCCAAGAAAGTGGAGACGTTTATACCATAGCAATGATCCCACAGGCATTTTTCTTTTACTGCTCATGAGGCATCTCTGTAATAAGAATTGCCTGCGGGAAAACAAATTAAAACTGTCGTATTTACAAGGTTATTTAGGTTAAATAAACTACAAATAAGTATCTCTCTCCCCTTTGAAGTATTCTCAATGATTTTCCACTGACATCTCATTACTGCAATTGATATACTTTTGCAAAATTTCATACTCGCAGACGCTTTATGGTATCAACATTATATTCTTTAATTCAAACTAAATTAAGGAAAACAATTATTCAAATTATGTTTACAACTTTACCAAACTACCGCATAAATTCCTGGCGGTCTTGTGGTTTTATGCCATTAGACATTCTTAATTGGAGTTTCTGTTAATTCGTGCCCAAGAGGACACAAACAGAAGGCAGTGGAGAAAAGAAAATGAAAAAATGTTGCTTTTCACTTGCATTTCGTGAGTTTAGGCCAATAAAGATAAAAAGTAATAAAATAAGCATGAAAACTATGTAAGATATTATACTGGAATAAAAATAAGCGGGTCTGATATTTAATGGTGGTCGAGGAAGAAGCAGAAATTATCGTTTTACAATAAAATCATTAAGCATCCTGCTTATAAAAGTTTTGTGCAAGAATATGATGACAAACCTACTCCCTTTGAAGAAGAATACATCCTACTCGATGAAGTTTCAGACAGTACGGTATAAAGCACCAAATGACCAACAGGTTCTCAGCTGGAAAAGCAAATGGAATTTTCACAACAAAACTTAACGCAAAAATGGATGTGGCGAGGAATATCCCCTCCTCCCTAAAAATCCATTGACTCAATATTGCATCCTTATATTCCAGCCAAAGTCAAACATCTTTAGATCTGGCCTCTGATTGTGATATGGAAAATGGACCCAGGGTGAATTCCCGTCGGCAGCCCAAAGAATGTAGAAGAAAAAGAGAGATCAGAAAGACGAGACTGATAAAGGTTTTCAGAACGGATCGAAGAGCAATCTAGCTGGTGAAGGAGATAAAATTATGCACAGGTTAAAATACGGACAATGCTACAAGCCGTGAACCAAAGTCGACAAGGATATTTATGATATAAACAACAACAACACTAAATAACAATGACAAGAATGCACGCAAGCTGCTGCTATTGGCTTTTCACAAGAAACCAATCATAGAATAGCACTGAATTTTGCATATGTAAATGAGATAATAACGAACGTAAGATGGGGATGGCTTGGATATGTTTCCCCATAACCCCTGGGAGAACAGTACATGATAAGTGTTAGCTGGGCTCCTATGGGCACCAGAAGAGTTGAAAGACCCAAACCTCATTCGATGATCAAACTATGGGAAGGGGAAATTGAGAATGGATGGCGATTAAAAATACAGCATATAAGAAAGAAATGAGTAGCCCTTGGCATCACAAGGTGTTAGAGGCGATGATGATGGTTTCATTATGATACAAGTTAACTGCGTCCCTTCATTGTGAACCACTAGGTGCCGAATTCTAGAAGTCGAACATCAAGGATTCTTTCCGCTTTGAGGCCCTGACGTTCATACATCTTCAGCTGATGATTTAGTTCCTCGTTGGGCGAATGGGTTCCGTTCTCTGCTAGCACTCTGCTGGCCGCGAGTTCGAATCTCCGACCGACCAATGAAGAATAAGAGGAATTTATTTCTGGTGATGGAAATTAATTTCTCGCTATAATGTGGTTCGGATTCCACAATAAGCTGTAGGTCCCGTTGTTAGGTAACCAATTGGTTCTTAGCCACGCAAAATAAATCTAATCCTTCGGGCCAGCCCTAGGAGAGCTGTTAATCAGCTCAGTGGTCTGGTTAAACTTAGATATACTTAACTTTTCAGCTGATGATTAAGTACGGTACGCCTCAAAGGTCTGTCATCCAGATAACACTAAAATGTTTAATAACATTATAAATCTCTATAGATTTATGTCCTCGGATCCCTTTTACAGTTATTACCGAAAATGAGCCAATCAATGGCAGAACATTACGTACTTCATGAACTGTGCAGTTTACTGAATTTTACCTATATGTATATCCCCTTTCCTTCCACCAGCAATTATAGCATGAGAACTAAAGGGTAAACACTTTAGAATTAATACAGAACAAGTCTCCGACCTTCGAGACCACTCGATCAATAAATCATCCTATCATGTAATACGTATATTTCCTTAATAAAAGCTTATTAATTTGACCTTAAGTCCCTCTAAGAGTCTAGCATAAGACTAAGACTAGAGGGACCTTTGCTTTTTTACGGTTTCAAGTGGTAGAAGGGAGTCTTCATTTTTCCTCCACATATTCCATCAAGACAGTTCTTACTATTCTTTTTTTTATTCAGGCCACAGAAGCCGCAGAGCATCAGAATCTCTTACAATATTCGTCTGGATGAAGTGAAAGAGAGAATAAGAGACGAAGAGGGTTGTAAAGAAGTAGAAGACGAGGGGGAGGAGGAATCTCCCATCGAAATCCTTTCCTTTCCGCCGGAGGGTAAAAAGGACAAGAATGAAGGTCTTTATGGAACTCGTTCTGAAAGAAAGGAAGATTGAGAGAAGAAACGAATACAATGGACAGGAGAATGAAAAAAAAGAAAAATAACAAAATCAGTTCAGCGGTAAGGCAGTCAAAGGAAACCTTAGTTGAAAAGGTCAAAGGGGTATCGCTCTGAAATGCGGTGCTGAAAACGCAACGGCTTCTTTGCATAAATACTTAGACAGAACTCTGCTGCTTCCAGACCCCAGTTTTATGATAAATTTCAAGAAAAGGTCAAATTTCAAGAGGTGCTGTGCTATTCAAACAATATTTATGCTGTAATAATTGCCTTAGCGGCATCCAAAAATTATTGTATTTTTCAAGAAGCTAGAGTGTTCGCGGACATTTCGCTGAAATTGAATTGAAAGAAAATTTATACTCCTACCAAACGAAGGATCAGACAACCCATGATAACAAAGTGAAATGCTCCTCATACTCCTTATAAGAGGAGGAATGCCTACGATAGTATTTACTGAGAAGATAAAAGTGAAGAGAGCATAATATTAGTATTAGGAAACAAAACAATCTCTCTTTCTATAAGGGGGAGAGAATATTTTGTTTTCTCGTGCTATTAACACCCCCTCCCCCTCCTCTCTCTCTCTCTCTCTCTCTCTCTCTCTCTCTCTCTCTCTCTCTCTCTCTCTCTCTCTCTCTCTCTCTCTCTCTCTCTCTCTCTTAACACAGACACACCCAAACAAACACAGAAAATCAATTATGACATAACACACCATGGAATCTATTATCCTAAACCTACAGCTGAATAAAATAGGGTTGAAAAGGATGACAAAACTATAAGAGCAATCTAGGATATTTTCCCCTGTGGAGGTTGAAAGGATCCAGCCACCTTTAAAATACCACGGAATGAGATTTCCTGCGAACTCTGGCAGCAGAATTTTTGTACGTAAAATATTCCTCCAGAACGTATCATGAGGTTATCCACTGGATATGAAAGAAATATTCTAACTCAGTCCGTGCATAAATTTATGAAATGTCTCAATAGGCTTTATTTGGAAACTTTTTGTTTTAAATATCAGTACCCTC
>JANJGK010003386.1:20000-52500 GCA_039081455.1 Macrobrachium rosenbergii
ATATATATATATATATATATATATATATATATATATATATATATACATATATATATGTATATATATAAATATGTGTGGTTGTGTATATATATATATATGTGTATATAGGCATATATGTATAGATATATATAAATATGTGTGTTTGTGTATATATATATGTGTGTATTTATGCATATATGTATATATATATATATATATATATATATATATATATGCTAAATGCATGTACGTATATATGCATATATATTAATCAATGGAATTCCTAGTTAAGCGAAAAACAAAATGCTCTCTCTCTCTCTCTCATGGTAAAAATGAAACAAATAAAGAAAGGAACAAAGATCATGTGATGAAGGCAAAAAGCAAGCCAACAACACATTATGAAATGTCAGCACCACGATATGAGGCATCAGCACCTAGATATAGCACAAGGAATAAGCAATGTATCTATGATGCTAGGGGATGGTGCAGATATGGAGATAAATGCAGGTTTATGCACAAAATGAATAAATATGAAGCTGGAATATCAAATATAATGGAAAAGTTGGATTTTTTAATGTACGAATTTCTGGAAATGAAAAAAAGATCAACATATCAGAACAGGAAAGAGACATGGGAAAATCCTTATTATTACCCATATCAGATAATGGAGATAATACGCAAACCATCATAGTGATGAACGCGCAGGGTTTAGTTTCGAGTAACTCAAAAAGAAAGATAGAGTTCTTAGAAGAACTAACCCAAAATGAAAAAATAGAAATATTGAATATAAGTGAAACCTGGTATTCCCAAGAGACTGGTAATGATGACCAGATAAAGGATTTCCAAACTTATAGATCAGATAGAAAAAATAGAAATCAAGGGGAACCGCGATATATGGGAGAGATGCCAATCAAGGAAAAATCTGTGAGAAATATAGTAACACAGAATGTGAATTAATAGCGGTAGAATTTGAATCTGAAAAATTAGTGAACATTGTAATATACAGACCCCCTAATACTAAAGAGTTTGATATAATAATTGACAAATTGGATGAAATATGTAGAAATCACAAGGACTGGACTATACTCCTATCCGGAGACTTTAACTTTCCTTTTGTAGAATGGAAAGAACGAATAGGAGACTGTGGTTGTATTTATACATATAAAAAAAGAAAGCAATGGTAGCGCAGAAGATAAGAGGCAATTTGAAAAGCTATTAGATATACTACTAGAACATAACATTCAGCAAATAAATCACCTGCCAACAAGAAAGGAAAATATTTTAGACCTAGTATTTGTGAATGAGGTGAACTATGTTAAAGAAATAATAGTATATAACACGAGTATTTCGGACCATAATGTCATAGAACTAACAGTCCGTTCTAAAGCACACGGAAACAGAGAAAAGCAAGAGACGAAAAAATGGGAAGTATATGGAAAATACAATTTCTATAGTAAGAATATAAATTGGTCAAAAATAAATGAAGAATTAAACAAAGACTGGGAAAACATATTTGTAAGTGATATTATACAGGTAAATACCGATATATTATATAAAATATTAGAGGAAATAGTGGAAAAATATATACCGAAGAAAAAAAGTAAACATCAGTCACGAATTCCAAGAGACAGAAGGATCTTGTTCCAGAAAATCAGAAAGTGGAAAAAAGGTCTTGCAAAAGAAAAGAATGCATGGAAAGTGATGGAACTAAAAAGTAAGATAGAAAATGCAGAACAAAAGATTATACAATCAAAAGAAAATGAAAAATGGAACCTAGAAGAAAAGACCCTACAAAATATCAAGCAAAACCCTAAAATTTTTTATTCATATGCAAAAAAGATGAATAAAATAAGAGTAGAAATAGGCCCTCTAAGAATTGAAGGGCGATTAACGAATGAAAAAAAGGAAATATGTAACATATTAGCAGAAAGATATAAGAGTGAATTTACACCTAGAATTGACAATGAAGATAATGATACAGAAATAAGAGATGAAAATATTGAATACTTATCGGATATAGATATTACAGAAGCCGATATTGTGCAGGCTATTAATGAAATTAAAAATGGATCAGCAGCAGGACCAGATGGCGTACCTGCCATATTGTTAACCTGTTAAGCGTCCCCCCCCGATGAGCTCGCCGCTAACGTACCGTCACGCTTTTTCTTGCAATTAGCGGTCATATCACTGATGATAGTTTTTCAAAGTTAATATTGATTTTTATGCTTATAATTCGTACTGTAGTTAAGAGTAGGAATTTTATTAAATGATAGGATAAAAAACTATTACTACTACTATTATTTTATTTCATAAGACTACAAAATACTGAATGAAAAGTGTTGTACATACATGCACTATTATTCTTTCGTATGCCAATCTCTAAAGCAGGGGGCTACACACAATCCATCTATGTACTCGTGATTGTGGAGAAAAATGTTCTACATTCTCATCTAGAAACTGATTTGCAAATCTGTTTGTTTCTTTCACGAGGTAATCAGTGATTTCATCATCAAATTATTTCTCAAAAATTCTAATGGATTCTCTTTATCCTCAACTGAAAATTTCACGCCGGGATCAGCAACAAAAGTAAAGGGATCTCTCTCTCTCTCTCCCTCTCTCGGAGTCCAGTCACTCGGCAATGAGAAGTCATCTTCACTTCCGCTATTGGAAGAAAAGTTTGTTTCTTCAATATCCTCATCATGGAGGATTCTGAACTAGAGCTCTCATCATCAAATATGTCTTCAGTATCAGACACCTTGTCTAGGATTTGATTTATCTCACCTGAAGACATACGCCTCCTCTTTGTGACATTCATTGAGAACGACGTCAAAACCGTGTTGTCTCTGAAAACGCCCGAAGCGTACTGAAAAAAAATAGTCATCTAGGCATCAAGCGACCAACTGAAAAGAGTTGCCAGGGAGGAAATAAGTCATCAATTACAGTTTACGTGTTCTGAGAGTGTTACCAAATGATGTTCCAACATTTTCCATATAAGTAAACGTATTATTACGGGGCTGACAGCTTGAAAAGCAGAGTTAAAGTCTTGAACGTAATATCCCGTTGAAGGCGCTACCGAGTAGATTGCAGTAAACGTATTATTACGTGGGTGACACTTAACAGGTTAAAGAAAGTGGTTCATTCAATTGCAAAGCCGCTAGCATTAGTATTAAGACAAAGTATAGATACAGGCAAGATTTATGATGAGCATAAATTAGCATATATTACTCCTACTTTCAAAAGTGGTTCAAGACTAGAGGCAAGTAATTATAGGCCTGTGAGTCTGACATCTCATATTATGAAAGTTTATGAAAGGGTAATGAAAAAAAAAAAATATAATGAAACATTTAATGAAAAATAGATTGTTCAATATAGGACAACATGGTTTTTACCTGGAAAAAGTACACAAACCCAGCTGTTAGTCCACCATGAAAGCATATATAAAAATATGATAAATGAAAAAGATACAGATGTGGTTTACCTAGACTTTGCAAAAGCTTTTGACAAGGTAGATCATAATATATTAGCGAAAAAAATTAGAAAACATAACATTGTTGACAAAGTAGGAAGATGGATAAAAGAATTTTTGCAAAACAGAAAACAGATAGTGATTGCAAACGATGAGAAATCGGATGAAGCTACGGTAGTATCCGGTGTACCACAAGGTACGGTGTTAGCTGCATTGCTGTTTGTGATTATGATTGCAGACATAGACAGCAATGTTAAGGACTCAGTAGTAAGAAGTTTCGCAGATGACACAAGAATAAGTAGAGAAATTGCTTGTGATGAAGATAGGAACTCGCTACAAAGAGACCTAAACAAAATATATAAATGGGCAGAGATAAATAGGATGGTATTTAACTCTGATAAATTTGAATCAATGAACTATGGTGATAAAGTAGGAATGCTATATGCATATAAAGGACCTAATAATGAAACAATCACAAACAAGGAAGCAGTTAAAGACCTTGGTGTGATGTTGAATAGGAATATGTTATTCAATTATCAAATAGCAATTCTATTGGCAAAATGCAAAGCAAAAATGGGAATGTTGTTCCGGCACTTCAAAACAAGAAAAGCTGAACACACGATTATGCTTTATAAAACGTACGTACGTAGTCCACTTGAATATTGCAATATAATATGGTACCCACACTACCAAAAGGATATTGCACAAATAGAGAGTGTACAAAGGTCATTTACAGCTAGAATAGAAGAAGTTAAGGACCTTGACTACTGGGAAAGACTAAAATTCTTAAATTTATATAGTCTTGAAAGGAGAAGAGAACGCTACATGGTAATCCAAGCATGGAAACAGATAGAAGGAATTACCGAAAACATCATGGAGCTAAAAATATCAAAAAGAGCAAGCAGGGGTAGATTAATAGTGCCAAAAACTATACCAGGAACACTAAGGAAAGCACACAGGACATTAATCCACCACGCACCAGCATCGATAACGCAGCATCAATTTAATGCGCTACCAGCTCATCTGAGGAACATAACAGGAGTGAGCAGAGATGTGTTTAAGAATAAGCTCGACAAATATCTAAGATGCATCCCAGACCATCCAAGACTGGAAGATGCAAAATATACCGGAAGATGCGTTACCAATTCTCTGGTAGACATCAAAGGTGCCTCACACTGAGGGACCTGGGGCAACCCGAACGAACTGTAAGGTCTGTAAGGTAAGGTCTCTCTCTCTCTCTCTCTCTCTCTCTCTCTATCAAAGAATAGCTGCTAAGATAACCCGGAAGGTATTACTTGAATCTTGAAGGAATCCCATTCTCTCTCTCTCTCTCTCTCTCTCTCTCTCTCTCTCTCTCTCTCTCTCTCTCTCTCTCTCTCTCTCTCTCTCTCTCTAAAGAATAGCTGCTAAGATAACCCGGAAGGTATTACTTGAATCTTGAAGGAATCCCATTCTTTCTCTCTCTCTCTCTCTCTCTCTCTCTCTCTCTCTCTCTCTCTCTCTCTCTCTCTCTCTCTCTCTCTAAGAATAGCTGCTAAGATAACCCGGAAGGTATTACTTGAATCTTGAAGGAATCCCATTCTCTCTCTCTCTCTCTCTCTCTCTCTCTCTCTCTCTCTCTCTCTCTCTCTCTCAAAGAATAGCTGCTAAGATAACCCGGAAGGTATTACTTGAATCTTGAGGGAATCCCATTCTGCCTCTCTCTCTTTCTCTCTCCCTCTCAAAAGTGAGAGCGGCTAAGCTAACCCAGATGAGGTATCAATTACTTTCACGGAATCTCCCCTAAGAAGCATAAACATCAGAAAGAGCTCATGTTTCTTCGGGTGAGGTCGACATTTAATTCTCTTGGCCTGTAATTAGAACTGATATTGTTGGGTACTATACACTTTTTAGCTTTGTGGTTCCCACTTTTGATGTGTTTACTTCCATTTTATTAAATATTGCCAGACAGCAGATCATACGTAAATAGACATTCTACCAGTTGTTAGGATAAATCGTCCTTAGCTTGAGGAAATGACGTAAGCCAATTTTTCATCATTCTGAGAAAATAGGCTTTAAGGATTTCGATGTTATTCAGAGCTCCTAATTGGCTCTTCTTTTGTGGAAATTTTGTTGGAAAACCTGACAACGAAGGCAGATGGAATTTTTATGTTATAGAGTACAAACGGAGACATTTTGACTGGAAAACTAAAAAAAAGAGAGGGGGGGGGGTGTGGATACGCCAGTTCGTCAAAACAAGGTCAAATTGTAGCGTCATCTTCCTTGTTTTGAATAGAAACATTGCTTTGTTTTAAACGTCATCTGAAATCTTTTAACTTTGATATTTATATCAACTGTTCTTCTGGTTTCGACAGTCATATCTGATTTTTTTTTATTATTTTGAGATTCTTTTCTATTTTATGATATTTCCATTCAACTTACATTTATCGAATTTTAGCGTTCATCTCTGATATAGGGTTCGGTTAACGTTTAGTTAAATTGTATAATCTTTCCATTCAACTCCATTTATCGAATTTTAGAGTTCACCTCTGATTTTTTTCAAGTTTGTGTTTAGTTGAAAATAAAAGAAATAAACATCAAATTCTAATAATAATAGAGCCATTTCATTGTACTGTAGTATACGTAAGATTTGAGATCACATATCTGTTGATCTTTGTTAAAAGGATCATCGTAATTCGACCATTTGTTTGATTATATAAATAATATCTCTATTTAGTTTAATCCTTCCACCGTAATTGAGTGCAGAGGCCGTTTTAGATCGTGCAGCCAAAAATGCTTCCAGCTGAAAGAAATTTAAACATTGTAAATAACATTTTATCTTATATAGTCACACAACCCAAAGTATCTTTAATAACAAAACATTAATATTTCAGTTATTTATATGTTTACTTGAATTATGTATGAATAGCATGAATATGAATTTGATATTTGATTTTGTATTTTACACACGAAAATGTGTACTCTGTCTGTGGACCATACTATTATTTACTTTTTGCCATGTGCTTACAGCATAGTACTTTGTAATATTCAGCGTCATGCTTTCTGATATTCAGCGTAACACTTCATGATATATTGTTCAAGCTGGCCACATGATCACTGAATCATTAGATCTCTGGCCTGAATGAACTGGTTATTTACTCGTATCGTGTCACTGAAACAGATAGCATTATTTATTTTGGCATTATAGTTATTATACTATTGAGGGGGGAATATTTATCATTTAAAATTCTGCATTGCACCCTTACACTTCATTGTTGATTTAATTGCCCCTTAAGTTTTATTAATTTTTTTAGTGTTATATTTAATGTGGAACGCTCAAAACTGACTGCAGATCCCATTGTCATTATAAATGTTCGTATTCTGTTTAGTTTCTGTTTAGGGTATTCCCTTCTTCTTCAGAGCTGGAACAGAACCCCTTCGCCATTGTATCCAAGTATTTATTCGTTTATTTTTCTTAGGTTGAAATTGTATATATGTAGAATCTACTGGTCACGTTTTACCAAATACATACATACATATATATATAATAATATATATATATATATATATATATATATATATATATATATATATATATATATATATATATATATATATATATATATATATATATAAATACTACAAATGTACTTGGTAAAAGGTGATCAGTAGATTCTATATATATATATATATATATATATATATATATATATATATATATATATATATATATATATATATATATATATATATATATATATATATATATATATATATCATCCTAAAATATCAACAAATGAATAAATATTTGCCTGCAATGGCAAAGGTTGGCCTATTCCAGTTCTAATAAATGTATTTGAATGCAACAGATATAAGAACATATGAGCGGGAATTGACATGACTCTCTTCGTGACCGGGTAGCATATTCCTGAAGTCTGGAAGAAAATAACTTCTTGGATATTAGAACCAATCAGAGCGTGATTTGGAGCGGTGACGTCGTGAGACTCCGTCCTCGTAGTGTTACCACCTATACACTTCTTGATTCATGCAAAAGCACCAGTTTTGAAAATATAATTTTATAAAATAGGTTATAATATTGGTAAATATAGTTATTACAGATGTATACAGAAAATATGTATCAAATATGTAGTACCAGCTAATATTTACCCTGGCGCTAATGTATCATAAAAAGGAACTGAGATACGCAAGGCATATGGTAACATTGCTCAATGAAAAACTGGCTAAAGCGCTGCTATCTCCCTGGCAATCAGCTGCTTCATTACATAATTCATGCAGAAGTACCAGCTTTGAAAATATAATCTTATATAATAGGTATATAATATTGGTAAACATAGTTATTAAAAAGGTACTGAGATACGCAAGGCATATGGCAACATTGCTCAATGAAAAACACGCAGAAGAACCTATGGCAATCAGCTGCATCATTACATAATACCTCACCCCTTGAAATTACTTGACAACTCATATTGGCCAAGGCATGTAGGCATTTAGTACATGAAATAGACCAATATAGGCTGAAAGTTTAAGATTTTTGTTACATTAATTGAATTTTCATTGGAATCATTGCACCTTTCAGCATGCGCAAATTTTGCTTTGTTGATCATATATGTTTCCACTGCAAGTTGATTTGTTCTTTGCTGCTTATGTACATATATATTTTCTATGATTGTCTTGTAGTTTTGACCCAGTGTTTATGAAATTTACCTATTTAAAGTCAGGTTAGGCTAGAGTACAGATGGTAAGTCATGTTCGGAGGTATACATGGTGTGAGACAGGAAATAGAGATCTTTAATTTAGGTTAGGTGGTTGGGATTGGTTAGGTTAGGGTAATTCTGTGTTGAAATAAGTAAAAAAAAGTCATATTTGTTAATAATATCCAACGGAAATGAGTAGCAAATTCATTCTAATCAAAGAAATATATACCAGAAAACATAAAATTTACCTTTTAGCACAGATAAGTTGTAAAGTACAAATTTACCATATCCATTGCAACCTAGGCTATGAACAGGTTTTGTTGTGCAGGTATCCTAAACTATGCACAACTTTTGCTTTGCTTATTTTATACATATTACTATTGCAGCCTCGGATACCAACAAGTTTTCCTTTGCTGATATTTCATGGTAATTTTTTAAATCAACACAGACCAAGCAACTGCATAGCTTGGAATATAAGAAGGAAAATCAGTTCAGTATACCTTAGTTTAACCAGACCACTGAGCTGAGTAACAGCCCTCCTAGGGCTGGCCCGAAGGATTAGACTTATTTTACGTGGCTAAGAATCGACTGGTTACCTAGCAACGGGACCTACTGCATATTGTTAAATCCGAACCACATTATGACGAGAAATGAATTTCTATCACCAGAAATAAATTCCTCTAATTCTCCATTGGCCGGTCGGAGAATCGAATGCTGGGCCAACAGCGTGCTAGCCGAGAGCACTACCCACTCCTACAATGAAGAACTATAAGAAGGAAAAAAAAATTATATACAAAGATTATTCATACTGTACATCATACCAAAGTTGATCGAAGCCAAATTGCACAGTTCCATTGTCAACCAGACCCAATAAAAATTGAATAATTCATTTGTCTTAAGAGCTATAATAAATACATAAAATTAATACGATGCCTTAACACTAATCAAAAACTATTGTCAAGTGAGAGAGATAAAAAGCAGAAAATAAGTTTCCACCTTTGCATTTGAATTAAATATATGCCAATAAAAAAATACATGAGTATCACTATTTTTCACTTAATGTTAGTGCCATGAGATTTTCCATTAGCCACGTTGCAAGAAATGTTGTGAGCCAAATTACGGGGACGTTTGGGTTGTGATGACACAGCACGTGTTGGATGACGACCTTTGTAAACAGTGGTGCAGCTCCTCTTGGCATTGCTAGCTGAGCGTCTTGCGATGGAGGTTGGCTGACAAGGTCTTTTACCAGCTCCACCATTCCTTATTGCACTTCCAGTGCAGTGCAGCAAACTGTTCAACTGGTTTGGAGTTTTTATTGAATTCAGACGCCAGAGGAACTTCTTCAGTGCTAGGTTAGTATTGCTATTTCCATAGCGCGCACTGACTCTTACTAGGAGGGCGAAGTCTCACGACGACGTCACCGCTCCAAATCACCCTTTGATTGATTCTAATATACGAGAGGTTTATTTTCTTCCAGTCCTCAGGAATATGCGACCGGGTAATCGTCGTCCACTCGTTCGGACACCCTGGACAAGAGATTGAATATTCGGCCTTGCATCTAAAGAACTTTATTTCTTCCAGAACATGGTTACAGGCTTCTAGTGACAAGCGTTTCCAAAAATTTGAAGGAATCGAGATATTAAGAGGCCATTGTGGTTGGTAAATACTGCATAAAAAGTCACCAACAGAATTTACCTAAATATATATATATATATATATATATATATATATATATATATATATATATATATATATATATATATATAATATATATATGATGTTTATTATCACTTTTGTACATGATTCATTTATCACACATTACCACAGGTGAAAGATAAGAAACGGGGTGTAGGTACTGACCGGTTTCGACTTTATTTCCAAGCCATTGACGAAGGACTGATACAGAGTATGAGAAGTCACAAATATATATACTACAGGAACAGTACTGACGAACATACACAACCGTTAGAGACTACATATCCCCCCTCAAGCCGGTGTCGAGGTAGGAGTGGCCTTCAAAGAATAACAGAGCACAAAAGATCAGTACGTTACACTTCGGAGAGTTCGGGGATTTTCCTACATATCAGAAATACAGGACATGTCATAAACTGGAGTGGGGCGGAGCTGGTTTTCAAGAGTAGCTGTCCGTACAAAAGAAAGATGCTGGAATCTGCTATCATCAATCAAACCAACAATATGAACTTGTCAGGAGGACATTGGAAATTGGACGACATCGACTCTTTAATCCTCAGACCGCTCCTGAAGAAGATGCCCCAGGAAACGCGACCTCCAGAATCGTCGCCAAACGGGAGTTAATGAGGCCAAAAACCACTAGGGAATTGGTCATTCTCCTCCTTCTTAGGAAACGGTCACCTTTTTACCATCGGAGACTTAATGCCACACCTATATGCTTTGTATATATACCCTTGTAACATTTCATCTGTCCATATTCTACCAGTGAACAGGGGCACAGAAGCAAGTGCCCGAAATATATGGTTGCAACGTTTAAATAGTGTTTTATGGGCCTTCTTATATTTATATTACACTGTGGTATTACAGGAAAAGACATTCATATATATATATATATATATATATATATATATATATATATATATATATATATATATATATATATATATATATATATATATATATATATATATATTTATATATATATTTATATATATATTTATATATATATTTATATATATATTTATATATATATATATTTATATATATATATATATATATATATATATATATATATATATATATATATATATATATATATATATATATATATATATATATATATATATATATATATATATATATATATATATATATATATATATATATATATATATATATATATACTCCCCCTTAGGTCTCACACACCTTTCTTTTTCTCTCAGCGAGTATTTCACGCGCCCCTCTCTCTCTCTCTCGAATCTCACAAAGATCTCTCTCTCTCTCTCTCTCTCTCTCTCTCTCGGCGTTCGCCTCACGCATTCCACATTAAAGAAATGAAATGGGTCATCTAAGGAAACGCCATCTTTCCTACAAAAATAGATTTATTATTTAAAGCAACCCAACAAGTAATGAATAAACAAAGTAAAGATTAAAATGCATCATAAATGAAATTGTCAAGTAAGAATAATCTAACCCTGACTAAAAAGTCTCATCACGGCTAATGGCCTGTAAATCCAAAATTCTCACATATTCCATTATAGACTTTGTAAGTCTAGTCTAGTCTCAAAGTCTACCATATAAAAATTATATACATTGCAAAGGTTTTGCAAATGTATTCTCTATGATCACACCAACATGATAACATCATGTTCTTCTCACTATGTTCTCATCACACCACCACCACCAACATCTTATTCTGCCAATTCTAAGAGATTGCAACACTCAAAGATAATGTCTTCACGATCTCGCTCTAGCTCCGCTAATGAACGATCGGACTAATTTTTGGGCAGAATTAGACACAAAATCTAGATTTCTAACGTACGAACTCATGTACGCACATACCAACTCGGTCATATGACAGAGCCAATATCGTGTGTTCATCAAGTTAACTGCGGATGTAACGAAGTATTTGCTGAGTACAACGATTCTGCAACTGACGGCTTTGCCCCAGTTCCATCTTACAGCTAACTCTCTTTCATCACACTATATGACACAGTAATGTTAAAGCGGCCGTATTTTTCTGAAATATATATATAATATATAATATATATATATATATATATATATATATATATATATATATATATATATATATATATATATATATATATATATATACAACTTCAACTTAAGTATAGTATTTTACAACCATTTTAAATTGTTTCTCTACTTTCTGCAAATTTCATTCTGCTATCTTAACCAGTACTGTGTCAGTCGCCGACTTTGTCTATTCCTCACTCCATTTACGAACCATTTTCTTATTCCACAAGTGAGCAGTACATCTAATTTTCTTTCTCATTAGATAGTAAATAGCAATGAAGTTATGGCTTAGCCTTGTCTCACACTAGGCTTGTCAACAAACCAGAGATGTTTTCATCAATACACACCAACAGCAAACTACCATCTACATTTGGCACAACCTAGCACCTTGTTTTTATTCATTTTCCAGTAGAGGATGTCGTGCAACTGGAACTTCAAAAGTTCAAGCAAAGACAATGCAATGCGAAGACGCGATGCAATTATCCTTGTATTTTGATAATTTGCCTACATTGTTATTTGATTATTAATTAATTTGTGAATTTATGTTTTTCTAGTAACTGGTCTTTTCATCTTGTATTTCCCATTAGCTTCTGTTACTTCTTTCGGATGAAGACCATATTCTTTGGAAGCTTAAATTTCAAATCAATGGCCCCTTATGGTGGGCTTGTTTCATATGAATGGGGTTCTTCTTCTCCTAAATAATAATAAAGTACTCCAAGCAGCTCTCACCCTTTACTTTTAGAATTCTCAAGCAGCTATTTCATAAAGATGTTCATGTCACTCTTGCTTCCTTCTTTTCAAATTTGCTTGTCTCAATGAAATTCATTTTTTCTGAAAAATAAACATTTCTATATTTTCACGGTTGTTTCAACTAGAAATTGACCGAGTCTATTTCTACCCACTTCTCTTTTCATGATTTTACTTTCGTCTTCTTAGTTAGTAATCCATGTAATTTATAAAAATACAGTATGAAGATGTCATATTCCCTCACCATAATGACACTAGAGCAATACTCCTCAGAATAGCTCCTTTAGCTGCTAATCTGTTAATCCTTGAAGGTTTCTTTTCTTCAAAGCCCATTCACCTTGTATCTCTTTAAGCCTTTCTAAGCTTTCAACATTAAAATTTGCAAAATAAGTTCATTTTAAAAACTAATAGATTGCAATCCTGTCTTTAACTCATAGGATTCAGTATGAGTTTTGGATTATCCCTATATTGAAATTAAGTGTACTTAGTCAATATCATCGGTGAATACCATTTTAATATTACTCTTGAAATCTGAGCGCCTAGTTTGCAGGGGTTATTCCGTGTCATTATTTGTACTACTTACTTGTGCATGGTTGACTAATATTACAAATAATAATAACTAGATTCATTTTCATATTTTCGGATTAACACAGTCTTAACGAAAGTAAAAGTCGTTGCAGAATAAGACTATTGGCTTTCAATTCCGGGAAGTCTGTGTGAAATTATCCTATGAGCCCCGAAGTAGGTTAGTGTCATCAGTGCACCTCATTCGGTGCACTGTAGCATTACTGAAGGTTCTTTGCAGCGTCCCTTCGGCCCCTAGCTGTAACCTCTTTAATTCTTTTTATTGCACCTACATTCATGTTCTCTTTCTTCCATCTTAGTTTCCACCCTCTCCCATTGAGCGCTGAATGACTTCATAGATCTCAGTGATTTGCCTTTGGCATAGATTTGATATTCCTTTCCAATCCAATAAATTATCCTACGATGAATCACAAGACACCAAAGTCGTCTTTCAGTCGAAGCTAATCACTAGGAATAAGAAATTTCACCGTCACGCTCGAAGTCACTTTATAAGCGCACGCCTTTTAAAACTCCCTAGAGCATTCGCCCATTAGTAAATGAATTGTGAGGTTTCTTAAGTGCATTTCATTTAAAAGTTTCTCGAGCACGTGAACCTCAATTAGGAGAATGTGGAATGTTGATACCATCACGACAGTACATTATTTTTCTTCCTTTGTTATATGCGCTTCAGGGTGTTTCGTGATGATTTGTGCATTACTGAATGAGTGCGGTTGAATGTATGTAGGCTATGTATGTATGTATGTATGTATGTATGTATGTATGTATGTATGTATGTATATATATATATATATATATATATATATATATATATATATATATATATATATATATATATATATATATATAAATGATCGCCATCTGTAACCATTTCTAAGTATAATGAAGATTGCCTATTTCAATATTTACCTAAACTTCGGACCGGTCAGGCAGCAACTGATGAACGGTGTGGAATAAATTGCCTTAGAAGTAGAGGAAAGATAAAAAAAAGTATTTTATTTGTCAAATGATTCAACCCCAACGAAACTTTCAACGTCCAATAAATCGCGAGTTGTAATACATTCATTCCTGGACTTCTAAAATGTCTCCAAACGTTTAGGGCGGAGTTTTGCTAGACCCTGTCGTCACATGATACGTATGTGATAGTCGAGTTAATCTATGGGTTTTATTATGAGTGTGTATAGGATATTCATTCACGCTTTTCTGTGGCCATTTAAAAATAGGATTTATTTTTCTTGCACATAATTATGCACGCCATACTATAAAAGGATATATGCAGACACGCAGTCCTATGCAAACGTAATGAACGTTTTTTAAGGGAAAATTTAGTTTACTTCTAACATCATGAATTTAGAACTTATTCGTTATTTTATTTAAGTTACTGTTTTAATGCGCACTTTCTGTACTAAAACAGAAACGCTTCGTAAGCAGAGAGAGGTTCTTCCACAAAAGAAGTCGCATTATTTTATGGGAAGAGAAGGGAAAATCTTGCCCCAAAATTCCGGCATATTCTTACGACCATCGTCTGTTTTCGGAAAATTGTCAGAATTTGCCTCAACTAGCGAGCGAGGAGGCTGAGCGCTTAAGACTATTGAGTTGCCTTAGGGTATACGGATTGAGAGAAAGAGAGATTTTGGCAGTAGGTTGGTCCGGCTGAGATTGTGAAGATAACGTTTCAGAAAGGCCTCAACAAGTCTTGGTAAGTTAAGCGTCTCTTTAGCTGGGCCTCGGAAGGAAATGAGAATTTTATTTTGCTTCTTTCCAGAGTCAGCCTTTGCTGCTCCGTCCGTGAGGGCAGTACTGCAGATCCTAAGATAAACTTCAGACATTACGTTTTACCGTTTATATATATATATATATATATATATATATATATATATATATATATATATATATATATATATATATATATATATATATATATATATATATATATGTATATATATATATATATATATATATATATATATATATATTTATATATATAATGTACTGAAAGACGTATCTAAGTTAAGCAAGAATACCCTTTACCTTGAATCATTTTTATATGATAGTATAAAAATTATTCAAGGTAAAGGATATTCTTGCTTAACTTAGATACGTCTTTCAGTACATTACAGATATATATATATATATATATATATATATATATATATATATATATATATATATATATATATATATATATATATAACATAACTTTTCAAAGATCTTATTGAAACTAGGCTGTCTACGATAATTGCTTATGGCTCATTATCGTACCAAGAAGAGTCCTGAGGCTACGTTAGCACTAACTGGAGCATCCAAATGATAACAGGTAGCCTATTGTTAGGAGGTGAGGTACTGGGCATGGGTAGTCGGGTATGTGTCGTCCTTACAAATGTGACCTTTGGCTTCTCAATGGTTCCATTGCTCTATCATTTCTCTGAAATGACCGAGTCCTTCCACTGGTAAAGCGTTTTAATACCCGTAATGTGATTAGTGCCCGTAAAAAAAAAAAAAAAAAAACTTTTCCTAATCAGTTTCAAGAATTGGGACTTTACTCGTTGGATCAGCACACCTTGTCACAGAGTAGTAGTAATTTTTTTTTTTTATTTGAAAAATTGGTTGGTGCTACTATATTAGGCGGTCTACCTGCGTGTTTTTAGTATAGTAGGCGGTCTACCTTGCATTTTTCTACTATAGTCTACTCATAAAAGAAAAACAGACGTTGAATGTTGAAATTTGTATTTATTTCAAGGTAGTACTCAAACATTCAACTAATATCATATAAAAACATGTGGTAATATTTTTTGTTATTAAGTGAAAGAGGGTTCTTTTAAAATAAATGAATCTCAAATCAGTCTCGATACGAACGTCTTATATCTTGTAAAAACGACAGAAACAATTCATCAGACTCTTTCTGCCAAACCTTCCAACAAAATGGCCAAGGTGTGACTGCAACATTGTTGCAGGAACTCCTCTTTTTTTTCCTGAGTATATTTATTTTGGCACTCAACCATGATCTTTCTATCCATTGAGTATGGGCACCCGATCCGGGATCAACATAATTTTTTTGATGATTAACAGTTTTGTGAATAAAACCCATTTTGTCCTTCAAGCTACGGTAAGCCGGCCATTCATCCGAATGAATTACAGAACCTATTTTGCACTCGCGCTCTATCATTGGTATCAAAGTGTCTTTATCTCGGCCTTGCACAGAAAAGTACCGGCGGTTTCTGTCTTGTTTCCACGCAACAACTCGTTTTAGCAAGTAAGGCGGTAGTAAATAAGGAACAATTAACAAGCAAGCAGCCCCCTTTAACAAGTAAAAAAGGCAGTAGACTGCGGTAGATCTCACATGGGTTCTTTTAAATGAAGTATTGCAAGGTAGACCGCCTACTATCATATGGAAATTCAATACCTTCTTTCAATGAAACTACTGTTTAAACCATTTGGACACCTCTGTGATTTAAAAGAGATGCTTCGTAAGAGCATTGTGAAACAAATCAGATTTGAGAAACTGACCTTTCATAGGCTGCAAAGGGATGAAACACAAAACCGCTGGCCCCGTTTCATTGATAAAGGATGGGATGAAACAGTCTCTAAGTTCACCCTAATCAAAGAACTCGGGTGGTATCCTGAAACGGTAACGTTAAGCAATGCGCTCTTTTTTTGGGGGGGGGTGGGGGGGGGTGGGGGGGCGGGTGGCAAAAGAGGTCCGCTTAAAGTAAGTAAGGCCCTTGTTTTAGCCAGGACCCACTCAGACAGGTCAGACGGCGCGCAGGTAGAGCTCGAGGCGGGAGTGAGTGATGACGTCAGCTGCACCTTTACATGCAGTTTTGCGCACCAGTCTCACCCAAGCCACCCTCGTGTGTACACCTTTTCATCGTGATCTTTTTCCACTAGACATACTTCAGTGCTGCAGATATGCCAAACAACAGTTCAGTATACGGGTGCTATAATACAAGAACAAAAACATCAGGATCAGACATAAATACTTCCGTTTTCCAAGGGCAAAAGAACTTAGACAATGATGGACTCACTGCTGTTGTTGCACTGATAGCATAAACGCTGATAATGCAGTAGTATGCTCTGTGGATTTTGCTGACACTGACTACAAAGATGACATGAAATCCAGGCTCTTTGGAATCGATAATCCTAAGCGAGAATGAACATTAAAGGATGATGCAATTCCATCTCTCCTTATGCCTCAAGGTATTAAGCTATAAAGCAGTAGTATGTATTAGTGTGTGTGTGTGTGTGTGCGTGTATGTGTGTGTGTGTGTTATGGCGTTGTTACAGTTTTTTTGGAGGGAGGCGTCGTGTCTGAGGAATTGTTATGTATTTATAGCAATGTAGAGCAACTTTTGTATGTTTTGTTGAACTGTTGGAACTGTGTATTTATGCAAATGTGTCATTGTTTCGACTTTTTTTGTTGAAGGACTTTCATTTATGCAGTTTTGATCATTAAGTTAAATTTTAGTGCATTCTACTGTACCTTCGTCCATGTACAAATCTCTGGTCAAATAACGTTCCATCTGTAAACAGAGGTGAACGGTACGCTCCCTCAGAATCATTTTATTTTCAATTAACTACAATGAGGGAAGTATTCCAAATTGTGCATGGTGTCAGTCTGCAGGCGGGAAAAAATGCTTTAAAAATATTGTATCTGAAATTGAGTGTGCGGGAGTTTATTTCTCAAATGATGTCGTAGCCATCTTTGCCAAAATATCAGTGTTCTTGAAAATAAGGAAGTTAAATAATGATATTAGGATAAATAAGAAAAAAGACAGGACTTGCAGAAGTGAAAGTAAAAAACATTTGAAAGTGATAAGGTAATGGTATGCACAGCAAACAAACATAACTGTGTTAACCTATGTACGCACATCATTTATATATACTGTAAACTGTGTAAATAAACTTTACAGTAATGTAATAGTTATATATTTATTCCTCTTTCAGAAATATGCTATAGACATGATAAATATGCTGTCAGTTAATCTAGGATATCCAAATCAATAGAGAGAGAGAGAGAGAGAGAGAGAGAGAGAGAGAGAGAGAGAGGGTGCAGACAGGTGAGTTGTGGATCAACTGACGTCACTGCGCAGAGGGATCGTAAATCGGGTCTCTGTCCGTCTGACCTGTCTGAGTGGATCCTGGTTTTAGCTACAGGTATAGATAAAACACGTCATGTTTATGGTTCACGATTCGTCAGGTTTATGGTCCATTATGGTAATGATAAAACACACGAGGTTTATGGTTCAAGGAAAACATACCAAGTTTATGGTTCACGATTCATCAGGTTTATGGTTCATTAAGGTAATGAAGAAAAACATCAGGTTTATGGTTTATGCCTCTTGGAAAACGTGTCACATTCTTGGTTCATGATCACAGTCGTGAATGGACAGGACCTATATCACATACAGTACAGTAGACCATTAGATGGCAAAATGTTTCTTCCGAACACCTGGATTTGTCTGGAGCGTGATGGAATAGAATGAAATGGGATATAACATTTAGGCCAGAGGCCAAGCGCTAGGGACTATGAGGTTAATCAGCGCTGAAAGGGAAATTGGGAGCAAAAAGGTTTGAAAGGTGTAACAGCAGGAAAACCTCCCACTTGCACTATGAAGCAGTTGCTAGGAGAAGGTGCAAAGCAAGATGGAAGAAAGAGAATATGAACGGAAGTGGAGTGAAAGGAATGAAAGGGGCTGCAGCTAGGAGCCAAACGGACGCTGCACAGAACCTTAAGTAACGCCTACAGTGCACCGCGAGAGGTGCACTGACGGCACGTGATGGTAATCAACTTTGTGTTCCTAAGGTTTGGGGACCAAGCCTACCCTCATAGGTTTAGGTTCTAGTTCACCGTTGCCCTGTAACTTTCTGACGTCTAGTGAGGTCTACAGTAGAGCAGCGTTTTTCAAACTTTTTACCGCGACCCACAGCAAGAACCGCAATTTGCATTGCGACCCATTATACGCACGTGTAATAAATCAAAGACAAACTCCATTCACTAGGCTCATTTATGTAGCATCGACAATTTATGTGTATCTTTCTTATATTCCGCACATGTTGGAATTGTATGTATCCATTTGTATGAATGTAAAAATACTATTTTAGAAAATAAATTTTTTTTATCTTTTATTATAAAAATACAATTACATTTCAATAATTTACATTATTTGAGTAATTCTCGTAATACAAAAATATGAATATAAACTTAGACAACATTTTGCTACAAAATAATACAAATCAAAAACAAATCTTATAATTTAAAAATTCTTTGGTTACATACTTGAAAATATTGCTTGTATATCTACATTTAATATACATCCTTTGTGATTCTAGTTTCTTTTTCAAAAAATCAATTATATTTTGGCAGCTATTGTTGTGTTTGTAACACATCCACAAACAATACAAATAGCTGGTGATCAATAAAATGGCTGTGTTTTTATCAACGTTTGATTTCCCTACTATATCATAGAATAATAGTTTCAATAAACTATAATTATTTAGCTTACAGCATTTCCTTAGAATGGAATTAAACCAATTTACTATATTTTTCTTTTCTTTACTGAAGTAAAAAAATATGCATTTGATACTCTGTTTCCCCACATTGGTCACATTTTGAGTCCTCTCGTAACTTCAACATATGGAGCCTTTGTTTGGTTGCTAATGACTCATGAATATACCTGAACACAAATTCCCTTTCCTCTGCTTTAATGAATTGACTATTAATATTTCTCCAAAAATTTTTCCATTTAAGTGTGGGATAATTATTTTCTACTACTGAAATATCTTTCCTCCAAATGATTGAATACATTTCCCTGTTATTTATATTTGGAAAGAATTTGTTGTGATATGCTTTCCTAATATCATCTACTACCAAAGAATAATATGCAGGGGTAATGCTATTTCTGATAAATTATCTAATTCCATCATACCATTTAATCTTACAGAACAATAATACCTGGCTAACCCGTTACAGTTCATCATACTTTGTAAACAAGTTACACTGAAAATTGCTCTTGCCTTTTCTTCAATACCTATTATTCCTAAACCCCCTTCTATTTTTGACAAATACAGGGTACTACGTTTTATAGGTCGATACATACCACACCATATATACTTGAAAATAATTGCGTTCACCTTTTGAGCTTGTTTTTTACTTAACGGAAGTGTGTGAGCTACATACCATATTTTTGACAATATCAAAGAGTTGATTATTAATGCTTTCTGGTTTGTTAAATATCTTTTACACAACATGTTAGCTGCCTTTTCAGTTTTGTCTGTATATGTGAGCAGTTTATTTCACAAGTTTCCTCATATGAATTGCTGAAATAAATGCCTAACATTTTAGCACAGTCCACAACTTTGAAACAAATTAACTTCCAGTCTCTTCTGCCGGACCATTCACCTATTCCTAAGATGCCAGATTTTTCTTTATTTAATAATGAGCCAGTTGCTGCTTCAAATTTCTTTATTTCATAGTGAATCTCTATTAATGAATCATCGTCTGCAAAGATTACTGTTGTATCATCAGCAAATCTGTGTACTTTAATTTTGTCATTGTTTGGTAATGTAGGAGGTACAATTTTTTTTACTGGTTTTTAATGCTAGGTACAATGGTTCTTGGAAAATTACATACAATAACATTGATAGCGGACAACCTTGTCTAACCGATCTTCTTACATTAAAGGTGCCTGTAAATAGTCCATTCACACATATACTTTTACAATCTTTATATAATATTTTTAACCATGTAATAAATTTTTCTGAAAATCCAAACTTTTCCATAATTCTAAAAAGGAATGGCAAGTTCACCCTATCAAAAGCTTTGGACCAGTCCAAGTTTAACATCCCTGCATTCAAATGATTTTCCCTTACATAATTTACTATGTCTCTTATTGTATTATTGCAGTGAATTATAGATCTGTTTGGAACACCACAATATTGTTCAGGTGGTATGATTTTTCCAAGTACAAGTTTCAACCGATTTGCCATTGTTTTTGCTAGAATTTTATAATCAACATTTAACAGAGTGATTAGTCTCCAGTTTTCAACCAGTTCCAGATTTCCAATTTTTGGACATAGTTTTATTATTCGTAAATTTTGTGATTCCGATAAATTTCTTCCTTTCAACATACATTTTATTACCTCTAAAAAATCGTTTTTGATAATATACCAAAATCTTTTATAAAACTCTAGTTAATCCATCACTTCCAGGTGAATTCCCTTTATTCATTTTATTCAATGATACCCATAATTCGTTTGTATCGAATTCCTCCCCTAAAAGTTCATTGTCCTCTTCATCTACCTTTCTTTTGCATTTCTGAAGCAGATATGATTGTTCTTCGTGATTTCCCTCAATAAATTCATACATTACTTTAAAATGATCCTTAAGAAACAGGAGAACAGCCTTTGTATCTGTTTGCATATTTCCACTTTTACCTTTTAGCTTCTTTACCAGGTAATTAATTGCCTTTATGCTTTTTCTCCCTCTCAAGCCAGTGCGATGATATTTTTCCCCCTTCCATTTGATCTTTTAATTTTGCTCTTATTTTAATTCCTTCACAAAGTTCGTTTTGCAGACAGTTTATTTTACTTTTCAATGCATAAATTTCATCATATTTATCATTCCCAGCATTACATAAGCCATATAGATATTTTAATCTATATAACAATAAATTTATTAAGCCATATTTTTCATTTGATACCCTCGTTGCAACTTTATTGAAAAACCTTTTATGTTCCCTTTTGACAAATTCCCACCATTCAGTTACATTTTTAAAACTATCTTTTTTAAGTTTTAGATGACTCCAAAAACATTCAAAGTTTTCGCCAACTCCTTCTGTCTCCAGTAAAGACGCATTCAATTTCCAAAATCCTTTCACCTTTTGCACATCGCCTATCCTGAATTTAGCAATGACCATACAATGATCAGAGAAGGCCACAGGCACTGTATCAGTACTTATCACATTATGGAGTAGCTGTTTAGTATATAGGCGATCTATCCTAGAACCATAGTTTTTTCTAATGTAAGTATATTGTGGAATGCCTTTACAAGTGCATGTTACATCTTTTAATCCTACATTTTTTTATGAAGGTCTACAATGATTTTGACACTAAATTATCTTTCCCCGTATTACCATCTCTGTTAGATGTAACACAATTAAAATCCCCTCCGAACACTACATTTTCATCATTTTTACGAAAATAAGATTTTATTGCTAAAAAATTCTTCTCTTTCTTTCTTTTTACCTGTACCAGAAGGTGCGTAAATATTCACAACTGCTATTTCATAATTTAAACAGGATATTTTAGCTCCTATTATCTGTCCCTCAGTATCCATTCCTTGCTTATGACAGATAATTATTTAAACTTATTTATACAAACTGCTGTACCTCCTTCAAGATTATTACTTGGGTTTAACAAAACATCATAATAATTTGTGGAAAAACTCAGAGCTTTTAAATCCTTCACATTATGTTCTTGCAATAACCAAACATCTATATCATAATACCTAGACAAGGATAACAACTTCATTTGTTTACATACGTCATTTAATCCATTCACATTTAAACAACCAATTGAGAGATTGAAGATGTAAAATTAGGAAGATTCCAACTTTTTCCTTTCCTGGTCTCTCAATTTTTTCCAATTTTCCTCATCACTATTGTCTTCAGGTCTTGAATATTTTTGGGTTCCTATTTTCTTCTTTGAGATTCTCATCTTGACGTCATTTTCCACTTGAATTTTCCATTTTCCGCTTCGAGACGCACTTTCCAAATTTCCATCAGCCTCCATTAATTCTTCGTCAATATATTCTGCATCAGTTTGTCCTCCTCCCTCTCGTCTTTGACCAGTTTCGTGTTCCGGTTTCAGATTTATCTTTCTGTCCTCTTGATGAACGTCAACATTCGTCGTGACAACAGTGTTGCCTTCAACAGGTGTAGTTTCTTGTGGTATAATCACCAATTCAGACGCTTCCCAATTTGGTCCACTATGTACCTCCTCATCGATAGATATCACCTCTCCTCCTCATTTGAATCCTTATCCTCACATTCTTTGAGTATTTCACTATCCTCAAGCTCAATATTCTTCCTCTCTGTTTAAACACTTGGGTCGTTGTTGCCATTTTCCACTATTGCACTCTTGATGTTATGAACATTTTTACCATTTGGTGTATCTTCACCTAGTGACTCTTGCTTTTCCTTCTCAAAGCTTTGTTCGTTCCTTTGTGTTTCGTTCTCTTGTGTTTCGTTTCCTCGCAGATTCGGCAGACTTGGAAAATCCTTCTCATTCTCAAAAATATTCAGTATTCTGTCCAAGGAGCAAAGTTAAGCGTACCTTAGTTTTACCAGACCACTGAGCTGATTAACAGCTCTCCTAGGGCTGGCCCGAAGGATCAGACTTATTTTACGTGGCTAAGAACCAATTGGTTACTTAGCAACGGGACCTACAGCTTATTGTGGAATCCGAACCACATTATAGCGAGAAATGAATTTCTATCACCAGAAATAAATTCCTCCAACTCTTCATCAGCCGGCCGGGGAATTGAACTCCGGCCCATCGAGTGACAGTCCGCAGCTCTACCAACTCACTCACCCAACGAAGAGCTTCCAAGGAGCAATCTACAGCAAAATGATTCACTGCCACATGTGAGACCTGTCTTTTTCTGTCCGTTATACATGAAAGAAATAGTATGTCCTCCTATGAAAAGCGCCGATGGAATGTTTTTCTTAATTTCCATTTTAGCCGCTCGTATTCCGTTTAACAGTCCTTTACGTCTACCGAGTGAGGTAGTATTATCACGTATCCCAATGACTTTCCCGTACGAGCTTAATACATCACTCAACATACTGTTTTGCATATCAAATGGAGCGTACCTTATTGAGACAAATGTAAAGACACTGCTGAAATTAACTACTTTCACCTCCAGACCACTAGGTAAACAAATTACTTTTTCATCATAATTGTTTAGAAAAGTTTCATATACACATTGATTCCGGAACTTCAAGATCACTTTATTGCCTCGCATTTCTTGAACACCAATCAAATCTTCAGTATCAATTCTCAGCTTTTCAAAAATTACATCGTCAACATCATTCAAGCTCGGTTTACCGGAAAAAATTAAACCAACGGAGTCTTTTCTCCTAATGGGTGGCGTACAAAATGAAGCCATTTTCACTTCGTCCGAACGCTCTATACGTCACTTCTATTACGTCACAGCCATAGCCGGAGGGCATATGGCCTGCCCGGCCAGGCGAGGAAAGTGTTGAGAAAATTTCTTTCCTATCTACTTTAGTTTCACTGTCAACAAGGAAATGTTCAATGTCTATGCTATCCTTGATACTTTAAAAGCTTCATGACATTACCTTAGACATTCATATTGTCCTCCTTCACCGAAATAATCGAGAAAAATAGGAGCCTGTAAAATGACGACCTTTGTTTACACTGCACTTCTTCCCTCTTTTTTTTTATAATTTTATTTTGTTTAACACGAGTTAAAATAAATTTAAAGGAAATCCCGACACAAAGTTAAAGTAAATAATATTTTGACCAAAAAAAAAAAAAAAAAAAACATGTCGTTTAACGGGATGGATGTGCTTGTTTGCTCATAAGCACGTGATTCCTGATTTTGATCATATCAATCCCCATTTAAACTTAATATATCAAAAACTTTTTCCTGCATCAATGACTGATGGACAAATAGACAAATACCAAATTCAAAAGCATATCTGATGGAAGCACTCGAGAGAACGTATCTCCGCCTGCCTGGAACGAATGGTGATCTGTTGGCGAACAAGACAGATAAACTCAGTAAAAAATAAAAATGGAATATGATAAGAGCTTGCCCGAATGTCTAAAAGTGCTGAGACTAAGTCTGAGTGAAGTAAAAAAAAAAGAATTGTAAAGACTGAGAAGAAATAGGAAAGTTATGCTAAGAGAAAAGCAGAAGGAAAACAGCCTCCTGTAGAATAATCTACAATTATAAATGAAACATTAATCACTTTAATAATTAAACGGCAACACCACACGAGTATCTGTAAAATGAGTAAAGACTGAGAAAAAATATAAAAATTATGTAAAAAAAACTGTTGACAACTAGCCATTCAATTTTAAAACAACCTTGTTTAATGAAGTGTGTGTGTGTGTTTGTCGATTGCCAGAGTTGTTGATGACAACTAGCTATTGGAATTTAACCAAACTTGTCTGATAATTAAGGATTCAGGGATAAAGAGAGGGGGCCGGAGGGAGTGGGAGACTGTCGATTGTCTTGGACAAAACCTTGAAGGTATTTAGGCTGCGACGACATCCTTTTTGTTTATGTATAATAAATTCCTAATAATCTGTACTATTACTGTATGTTTTAATTGGTAAAGCCTGTCTTGTCATGGGAGATTTCGGTAACACTAGCGATGATTTATGATTGCTGTGCAACGTTTAGTTATTTATTTTCTGCACTTTGCACCCACTTGCGTGTTTTTTTTTTTTTCCTTCTTTTTTGTCGCGACTCATTTTATTTATCTCGCAACCCACTGAAGGGTTGGGAACCACTGTTTGAAAAACGCTGCATCTCTGAGAACCCCAAAAACAGGTAAGCATAGATGATGATTCAGACTCTTTCAATTTTGCAGTTCCTTCGATGTGTTATTTGTAAAGGCAACACTGGAATTTTGCACTCGTCGTACGAGAAAGAGCACTTACCATTTAATACGGAGGCGCAGAAACAACAGTTAAGTTTATCAGAGCGTATTTTGCATGCAACAATCCTTCATCACGGCGCTCTGACGGGACATCTACTCCAAACCCTCAAAACCACTTAACACTCAACTAGATTGCAAAGTTATTGTGGCCGACAGGTTCACTTATCGGCTACAAACATACCGCAGTTGTAACGACCCGAGTGGGCCGTTATGCAGGTTCACTAACATACTCAGGACGGGGCTGTCATGACTGACGGCAGATGCAACAAACAAAGGAGGAGAAAACAACAAAAACAATAAAATAAGCTTAATATTAATTTATTAAGGCAAGTATTTACAAGTGAGTCAGGTCTGGTAATAAGAAAAACCATAAGAACAAAAAAAAAAACAAAAGGCAGCACTAAACAAAATCAAGTTAAATAAACAATTAACTTCATAAAAAAAAGTAGCTTTAAAAAAAAGGCAAAAATAAACAACAGCAGGCAGAAAAAAAAAAAAAATACCAAACATACGTCCTCCATCGGGGCACCAAGACAGCCCTCAGCTGTACAACAGGGACAAGAACCCACCAACCAGAATACCCCGATGGAGACGTCAGGACAGCCTCACGCTGTCATCAAAGATGAGCAGCTTGTGGTCACACGACTACTCATGGTCACACTCCACCTCTACGTCGTGCTCCACTTCGTAGGCGTGCTCCAATTTGCTGCTCAAAAACTCGACCAACGTCGACTCCAAAAACTGCCTGCTGCTGCTGCCACTGCCGCTACTCTCGCTGCCCTACCAGACCCGACTGACGAAAGAAAAACGGCAGCTCACCAACGAGAACATCAAAACAAAAAAAACTTGAAGGTAAGGAGGCAGCAATCCACAAAAGGGAACGAGCGGGGAACCAGCAGTTCCCGCAAAACCATCACTTAACTGACACCTCCCCACCTAAAAGAAAAAAAAAAAAAATTATTATTATTTTTTTTTTTTTCACTCATGCTCCCCTCCAATGCCGTAACAACCCCGCCAGCCAAAACAGAGCCGCCCTGTCACGGTCGCCATTGTAACGACCCGAGTGGGCCGTTATGCAGGTTCACTAACATACTCAGGACGGGGCTGTCATGACTGACGGCAGATGCAACAAACAAAGGAGGAGAAAACAACAAAAACAATAAAATAAGCGTAATATTAATTTATTAAGGCAAGTATTTACAAGTGAGTCAGGTCTGGTAAAAAGATAAAAACCATAAGAACAAAAAAAACCAAAAGGCAGCACTAAACAAAATCAAGTTAAATAAACAATTAACTTCATAAAAAAAAGTAGCTTTAAAAAAAAGGCAAAAATAAACAACAGCAGGCAGAAAAAAAAAAAAATACCAAACATACGTCCTCCATCGGGGCACCAAGACAGCCCTCAGCTGTACAACAGGGACAAGAACCCACCAACCAGAATACCCCGATGGAGACGTCAGGACAGCCTCACGCTGTCATCAAAGATGAGCAGCTTGTGGTCACACGACTACTCATGGTCACACTCCACCTCTACGTCGTGCTCCACTTCGTAGGCGTGCTCCAATTTGCTGCTCAAAAACTCGACCAACGTCGACTCCAAAAACTGCCTGCTGCTGCTGCCACTGCCGCTACTCTCGCTGCCCTACCAGACCCGACTGACGAAAGAAAAACGGCAGCTCACCGACGAGAGTGTTACGTGGCTTTGAGGGTTTGGAGATTTCCCGTCAGAGCGCCGGGATGAGAGATATTTGCATACAATACGTTGCACTGATAACATTTGAAAGCTCAGGTTCAAATGTTAAAGGGAAATCCTTCAAAGAGAGAGAGAGAGAGAGAGAGAGAGAGAGAGAGAGAGAGAGAGAGAGAGAGAGGAAATAAATACATTGTGTTTAAAATATGTTAGTACCATTTAAATCAGAGTTAAATCTGTCAAGTAAAATCTTATACAGCACGTTAACCGCAGATCGGTGGTTAGCCAACGTGTGTGTGTGTGTCTGTGAGAGAGAGAAAGAGAAAGCGAGAGAGAGAGAATTACAAATACAAAAACCAAGATTTGATCATATTTTCCGCCATCTAGGGATTGATTTAGCCTCGCGTGTCTGTGAGCGAGGATGAGGTGCGTTCAATCAGCGTCTCTGTGACAAGTTTACGATAAAAAAAAACTTACATTTTATGGAAATATCGGGTCTGTAATATCTCTCTCCAAATTCGGAGCATAATAAATTCATATTCTTCCAATTGTTCTTACCCTTACCCACATTAGCCCTAGTCCATCTCGGTCCCTCCCTTCCTCTGGGTAATCCCCAGTAATCCCCAAACTATCATCGCCGAGGGAAGATCGGATTAATCCAACTGAGTGTCAAGAGAAATATTAAGGCAAGTGTTGTAGGGGAGTCGATTCGACTGTGACTATAAAACTAAAATTTCCTCTCTCTCTCTCTCTCTCTCTCTCTCTCTCTCTCTCTCTCTCTCTCTCTCTCTCTCTCTCTCTCTCTCTCTCTCTCTCTCTCTCTCTCTCGCGATTAAGGCGGCCATATACATTGCTGTGTAAAATAACATTGTAGAATCATGTATCTCTAGTTAATAATAAAGTATCCCTCGCTTACTTACTCACTCACTCCATGACACTAAAATTATAAGTCGTGTGTAAAAGGATAGGTAACATTGAAACGACCTCCTAAAGAATCAAGTTTTAAATCTTAAAATAACCAGGAAGACTGATTTATACCACTGAGTATTTTGCCAGACCCTGGTCATATTTTTGTGTGTACAAGAGGGTATTAAATTATCCGTGGAAGTATTCATCATAACTTTCATTTAACTTTTTCTTGGGGAGTAATGAAAGTTTACACTTTTTTAAGCAGAAATAGCTGGCTTAACTAGGTCATTCCAAGAATTGACTTAGAGAGAGAGAGAGAGACAGAGACAGAGACAGAGACAGAGAGAGAGAGAGACCTGATACGAGGAAGGAGGCATCAGGGTAAACATACTGATGGCTGTTTTAATAAGGTCTGTCCCTACAGCAAGGTCATCAAATTTAGGACAAATGACCAGCCATGGTTTGATGATAAATGTGGACGAGCCTATAGTACATTGACAAAGACAAAATTCGACGCTTGGAGACGAAATCGTTCAAATGATAATGATACCATTTTCGTTGATTCTCGCCGTGCTGCGGATAGAACTTACCATACTGCTGAGATAAATTACAATAATCCCCTGAAGAAGAAACTTGAAGGAATTATTCAGCCCCATCTGTGGTGGACCACATCGGCTTCATCTATCTTTGGGTCAGGCTCGCCTTCCATTCCACCACTACTAACAGATGATAGTAAATAGGTTACTGGCCCCAGGAAAAAGGCTGAACTGCTTCATCGAGCTTTTGAAGCTAAGCAATCAGCTGGTGCAGTTGCTCTCAGGTTCCAACTTCTTTTAGACTTGTATGGCCCAGTGGTTAACGCCCTTGCTTTCCATCTGAGAGACCTGGGTTCGATCCCGACGTGAGTCAGAAATTTATTTCTGTTCCACACGTGATTGTGTGTTGATGATTTCTATCTTATTCACTCAGAAGGGATAATTCGAATGAAATGTTGTCTATTGGGTCATTGCTGAGTCGGGAAGTTGGAGAAAACTCGCTGGTATGCAAGCAGTTAGCTTGCCCAGGTAATTCCTTGGGTGCAGTTGCTCTCAGGTTCCAACTTCTTTTAGACTTGTATGGCCCAGTGGATAACGCCCTTGCTTTCCATCTGAGAGACCTGGGTTCGATCCCGACGTGAGTCAGAAATTTATTTCTGTTCCACACGTGATTGTGTGTTGATGATTTCTATCTTATTCACTCAGAAGGGATAATTCGAATGAAATGTTGTCTATTGGGTCATTGCTGAGTCGGGAAGTTGGGGAAAACTCGCTGGTATGCAAGCAGTTAGCTTGCCCAGGTAATTCCTTGGGTGCAGTTGCTCTCAGGTTCCAACTTCTTTTAGACTTGTATGGCCCAGTGGTTAACGCCCTTGCTTTCCATCTGAGAGACCTGGGTTCGATCCCGACGTGAGTCAGGAATTTATATATATATATATATATATATATATATATATATATATATATATATATATATATATATATATATATATATATATATATATATATATATATATATATATATATATATATATATATATATATATTTACTCTTCCATCACAGTGGTTTTCTTCAGTAGCTTTTAATTACTCATGTGATTAGGAGATTATTACAAAAACTTTATCTTTATTATTACCTGCCAGTTCCAACAGTTTTTTGATTAATGACAATAATTTCTCTTTCCGTTAGGATATGCAAAAATCAAGTACTTTAATTTGTCAGAAAAAAGCATTGAAAAACACTGTTGAATTTCCGGAGCTATTTCTGCTGTCATCCATCACAAGTTTGCTGAGATTGTTGTTAGCATTCTCCATGTTTGCTGATTTTTATTAAGTTTGTATGACTTTTTTTTTTTCATTTAGATTCTTGTTCACCAATCGCCATTTTCTGCATCACTGGTCATCTTTCACTTATTTGTAGGATTATAATCAGCAGATGGCATGTCGTTTTTGTTAACGTTTGATGATATTAATAACTATAGTAGAACTTTTTGGGAATTTTGTCTTTTGGCAAAGACAAAATAAACCAGAATTTGGAGTGGGTGGGTTTTGGAGAGCCTTTTTTTTTTTATTATTACCACACAACATTATAAAAAGTTTGTGTGAGTGTTTGTGTGTGTAGAGAGAGAGAGAGAGAGAGAGAGCGAGAGAGAGAGAGAGAGAGAGAGAGAGAGAGAGAGAGAGAGAGGGAGAGAGAGAGAGAGAAATCAAACATATATACTACAGATAAATTTACTGATTCGCGTGGTTATGATTACGTTCGTCTGGGTAACCAAACAAAACAATGGAATTGGCAATGGCTGGATTTTGAAACGGTTTCTATTATTATTATCATACAACATTGTGAAAAAATGTGTTTGTGTGTTTGCAGAAAGAGAGAGAGACAGACAGAGACAGAGAGCAAGTACTTATGCTGCAAATAAATAGATAAATTGATTATATCGCATATGCTTATGAATACGTTCGTCATGGGAATGTCCGTTATTTCCATACAACATAAACTTGAGACCATTCAGGAACATTCTATTCCCCTTCGACGGGACATCTTGAGCAATGGTAATTTATGACTCGAAATGGCTTCACCATATGCAGTGTCGCGACATCTTCGCTGTATTACGAAGGACTTGAGCGAACAAGAAATGGAGAAGTCAGAAGTGATGGGTAATGACGTTCAAGGGTCACTAATAGCCTCAGTTAATCTCATATATGAAGGATCGAGGCGTAAAGATCTATTGCTCTTTGGGAAATGATTGGGCGTTTTATTACCCCTCTCAGAAATTCAGTTATTCAGAGGACACCCAGCCAATTACCAAGACCCTCCTTGACACGTGACGAGCACCGATAAGAGCGGAAAACTGCCGATTATCTTGAATCTCTTGAATCAGCCACCAGCGTTGCGTATACACAACGATTCTGATCGATGAAGGGGGTTAGTGCCGCCAGTGCACCTCATACGGTGCTTTGTAGGCATTGCTTAAGGTTTTTGCAGCGTCCCTTCGGTCCCTAGCTGCAACACTTTTCATAATTTTAACTATACCTCCGTTCATATTCTCTTTCTGCTATCTTACTTTCCTCTCTCTCCTAAACAACTGCTTCATAGTGCAACTGCGAGGTTTTCCTACTGTTGCACCTTTCAAACTATTTACTCTCATTTTCCCTTTCAACGCCGAATGACCTCATGGGTCCAAGCGCTTGGCATCGGTTGCCTTGCCGAGTCTACTTTTTTTCTGTCCTTGTCCAGTAACTCCAATGCATAACAAGGATTTACGGCTCAGAGTTCTTGCGGATCCATTCATTCTTCAGCTATAGCAGAAGATCACAAAAATGTTTTCGATATATGAACACTGATTGCACAGACTTTGTAGCTTACTGCAAGATTGGTTCCACGTCGACCAACCCTTAGGTAGACTACAAAGCTTGTGTAATCAGTGTTCTTATTTCGAAAACTTTGTTTATATTCTTTTGACGTTTAAGAACTGAATGGATTCGTGAGAGCTCTGAGCTCGTATAACCACATTATGAAGTGGACTTACTGAAACGCATACAGTTTTTTGAGTGTCGTGAGGTACAGCTGCTGGAGAAGTCATTTTGGAAAATGAAGCGTTTAAGAGCAAATAGGTGGCAAATGAGGCGTTTTTCTGGTAACAGACGCTTGGTTTACAGTGAAGTTATTGTTGTAAACGAGGCCTCCGAAATATATTTATCGGAGGAATCATGAAATTCGACATATTCTTAAAGTATGACGGCTGGTGAAATCAAACTAAAATGAAACAAGTTTGGTGTGGAACAGACTCTTAGTTTATGGTGAAGTTTTTGCAGGAAGTGAGACCTCCACAATATGTTTGTTTAAGAAATCATAAATTCGACATATTCTTAAAAGAAGACTGCTGGCGAAGCCAAAATGGAAAATGAAACAGCTTTGGCAGGGAAGAGGAATCGTTAAAATCAATACTCAGTTTCGTCATATACAAGTA